>PVKP010009950.1:0-66331 GCA_004027715.1 Plecturocebus donacophilus | reverse complement strand
CCTGAGCTGCTGCTACACGGCCATCTTGGATCTCTCTCCGCCCGGTGATGAAATTTTTTCTGTTTCTTAGTTTTCCTTTGGCGGATGCCTGTTCCCCACAGAGCCAGACCTTCCCGGGTTCGCTGTGCTTGCTGTGAAACTCTCAGTCCTCAGCGCTTCCGATTGCTGTTTTCCTTGTGAGGATGGGACCAGCCGAGCCCATCCGTCCCGTATACTCCGCTCCGGGAAGCGCCGTGCTGGGGTGCCGGCAAAACAGCTGCGCTGGCCAAAACAGTCGCGCTGGCGACCCGTGTGGCTCCTCTGCCAGGAATCTCCCGGTCTGTGGGCAACAAAAATTCATCAGAAAGTGCGGCGTCCACTCGTTCTCTGTGCTTTCACTGGGAGCTACGTTCCTGAGCTGTTGCTAATCGGCCATCTTGGATCTCTCTCCTCTAGCTCCATTTTAACAGAATTAACTACTCCTTCCTCTGTGTCACAGCAGCCCTTTAGCCTTATTGGTAATAGAGCACATACCACATTTGTACTTTTTATTTAATTACTTGCTTCTATCTGTACCTCCTATTGAGTTTCTAAGTGATAAGGACTGTATTCTATTTGTCCTTACAATCTCAGTTCTATCACAGCACCTCAGTTGGAGGGTCTCAATCTATGTCCATACCACCCTGAATGCACGTGATATTGGAAGCTAAACAGGGTCCTACCTGGACAGTTCTTGGAAGGGACATAGAAGTGCTCAATAAGTGCTTATTAAATTAATTGCATATCATTTTTGTACAGCAGGCATATTTCAAAATAAGATACTGTGGGAAGTTGACAAATAGAGACTAACAGTCTGAAAATTACTCTTTACTGTAAATTTGAGAGGAGAAGCAAGGTAAATTAGAATAAGGAGGACACTGGTATTCAATAATATTTCCTAGTCCACACTTTGCTTCTTCAAGGGAAATGGTTAAAATTGGAAACAATCGAGTTAATAATGGAAAGGACCTAAATTTATGGATGTCACCAAACCACAAAGGTTTATGGTGAACAGTAAGGACCAAGTCACAGGGCCTAAGCACAGTGACTGTCTCAATGTAAACTGTAACTAACAGCTGAAACGTCTACACTTTATACTAAAAGCTGAAAAAAAAATTTCATATTGTCTACTATTAGTTTCAATGAAAAATCTTTGAGTTTTTTTTTATAATCTATTAAATAAAAATCTATGGAGCAAAATCCTACTGTTTTTAGAGCATTTAATTTTTACTTACAGTGACTTACAAGACCTAAGATATGAGACAGTGTTAAACTAAGGTTTCCTAACGGATTTAAACTTTGAGTTATAATCTAACTTTTTAGAAGCATGGAATGATAATATGCCAATATGACAAAATGTCAGTAGAATTGACCTTCCTTAAATCTTAGCAGTCTGAGTAAAATTGAGTATACATATTACTACTATTTCTTTTTTTTTAAGACGGAGTCTTACTCTGTCTCCCAGGCTGAAGTGCAGTGGCATGACCTTGGCTCACTGCAACCTCCGCCTCCTGGGTTCAAGCAATTCTCCTCTCTCAGCCTCCCAAGTAGCTGGGGCTACAGGTGCCTGCCACCACAACCGGCTGATTTTTGTATTTTTACTAGAGACAGGGTTTCACCATATTGGCCAGGCTGGTCTCGAACTCCTGACCTCAGGTGATCCGCCCGCCTCGGCCTCCCAAAGTGCTGGGATTACAGGCGTGAGCCACTGCGCCTGGCCCAACATTATTATTAAAATAATGTAGTAAGGCTGGGTGCAGTGGCTCACGCCTGTAATCCCAGCACTTTGGGAGGCCGAGGCGGGCGGATCACCTGAGGTCAGGAGATCGAGACGATCCTGGCCAACATGGTGGAACCCTTTCTCTACTAAAAAATTAGATGGGCATGATGACGTACACCTGTAGTCCCAGCTACTTGGGAGGCTGAGGCAGGAGAATTGCTTGAACCCAGGAGGTGGAGATTGCAGTGAGCCGAGATGGCACCACTGCACTATAGCCTGGGCAACAATGCAAGACTCCTTCTCAAAAAAAAAGTTATTTGTTCAGCTTTCTTTGGATTTTTTTTTTTCATATATAGGATTTCAAGTAACAAACAATTTTTGCTGAATTCATTGTATTTAGGGGAATATTGTTAGATTTTAGGGAATCAAATACATATTTATCTGCATAAATTTTCCAGTTTGTAAGACTTTTCTTCTTCACTGTCAGCATGTCACTCCTAATTTTTTTAAACAAAATGAGTGTCTTTAAGAGAAAAAATAAGAGGTCCAAAACATTCACAGAATTTTGTATTTTATTTTTATTTTTGGTAAGAACACTTAACATGAGATCTACCCTCTTAAATTTTTAAGTGTTTAATACATTATTATTGACTATAGTTACAGTGTTGTACAGCAGATCTCTAGAGCTTATTCGTTATTTAAGGAAGATGAATAAGCCCGGGAAAATGTATTTTTAATGTGAAATGTCAAAGGACTTAGGAAAGAAAGTCATGATTCCTGCTCAGTAATCTAGTCATTACCAAACAATGTTTTCAATGCATAATATATAAACATTTCATAATTCATTTTCATTTCAAGAGGAAACTATTGGGTGAAAACATTAGTATCTTCAGGTAGCAGTGAAAAGAAGCAGAGATCATGGGCATTTGGATTTGAGTGAATTCTTTCAACACAAATCAATGATTTGATAGACTTCTCTAGGTATTTCTCAGAGTTCCTTAGCTTTTGCATCTCAGAATCTATTTTTACTAGGGAACTGTATACATAGCTCATCTGTTTGCCCAGGCTTCTGTCCCTTTTCCAATCTGAAAAGCCTCCTCCTTGTCTCTGTCCTTCTGAGCCTCATGTATCTTTTTAAAGGCCCACTTTAAATTCCACCACTCTGTAAAAAGCTTCCCCAACTATTCTACCTTTCAGTGGCTTCTCAGTTTCCTCCGTAATACTTTGAACCTTTTAGCTGATCCTGTACTCTCTTGCACTACAGTATAAAGGTTTCTGTATTTATGGCTGCATACTGGCATGATGCTTTCTCAATTATGTATGATATCATTAGTCTGCTTTTTCAGGACAAAATCTGTGTCACAGTGTTACAGACAAAATCTATGACACAGTGTCGGCATAGTAAATTCAGCTCAGTAAGTGCTTATTAAACATCATCCTGATCCTTGTTGCTTTCTTTATTCAACCCTACAGTGAGATTTTCTGAGTGCTTGGAGTAATTAAAATATATTTGCTGATATTTAATTTCAGCTTCTTACCCATTAAACAAGTAGAAAACCAGTTCTTCAAAACATATTCGTTAAAAGTGATTGTTTAGAGCAAAAGCATCTATGATGTTAGAAATCGTTATAATACCATTATAATAGTTACTCTTAGGGTAGGTTCATGATTGGAATGAAATATGCAAGGGCTTCTAGAGTGTTGGTCATATTCTGTTTCTTAATCTAGATCCTAGTTACATGGGTGTGTTTAGTTTCTGCAGATTCATTCAGCTGGTCACGTATATGCACTTTTCTTTACTTCAACAAAGCAGTGTTTAAAAGCCAGTCATTCCCGTTTTTAATATGTGTAATATGAAAAGTGAGGATGGTACTACATTTTACTTGAGAAAGTCCTCTTGCTTTTACCCATGCTTAGTTACAGTGATCACATGCATTGTATAAGTGTAAATAGGCAGCTGCCGTCAGAGTTGTTCTGATGTTATCCTAAATAATTATTGTTAGGAAGTTGTATGTCTCCTAAAGATTTTATCCAAACACCCCTTTTTAGCCTAAGAGTGGATGGGTGCACTTTATTTTTAAAAAAGAAGAAAGAAAAAGACCCACCAACCACTTTATGTACCACGTGAAGATCATGGTAATCTGTATTATACTTGTCAATATTATGCTGTTTTATATGTCATTGAACCCTTGGCACATACTGAGTTAAAATATTCACCAATAACCTGTCACTGCTGTCATTTTTATTATTTGATCTTTGCTTGAATGTCAGTAAATAGAATATATAGGAATATTAGTCAGCTTTAGCTCATTGTGGATCCAAGCTTGTTAGTTAAAAAGCAAATATTCATATATCAAATGTTGTACTTCTAAAGTAAAACACAGGGACATACTTGATACAAGAGGTTTAAGTACTGATGTCGAGTGGTATTGTCAAGGGGGAGATGTGAGAGTAAGGGAAGAAGGAAATGAAGAGCTAGCTTTCTGCTGCCACAGCAGAATCATAAGAAAAGCTGTATCATACCCTGAATGGAGACTCCCTTGTATCACTATGGAAATAGTTGGAATCCAGGAATCAACTTGGTTACCATTATTGTAGTTTTCATCACCACCAATCCCTCTGATGTGTTCATCAATAAGGATGAGCCTGCTTAAGAGATGTAGAGCTTAGGGATTGGGGACGATACTAAACAGTATCAGAGCTGCCTGAGCAACATCCTCCATTTTCCATGTTTTACACGTTTCGAGTGTGATTTGAACACAGGGACCAAGTCATGGGCAGTACCATTGCTGTTGTGATTTCTTGAAATTAACTGGCATCTTTTGCTGGAGTATGGATTCTACAGGTTGATGACACAAATTTAGCAAATATACCATTTCCTTGTGCCAAATTTATATGACTCAAACTCTTTAACAGTATTTTCATGTAAAACAGTCAGAAGGGAGGTGGCAGTCTTAGCCAGTTTTGCATTCCCATAATAAAATACCACAGATTAGGTAATTCCTTTTTTTTTTTTTTAGATTAAGTAATTTCTAAAGAAAATAAATTTATTTCTTACAGTTCTGGAGGCTGGGAAGTCCAAAATTAAGGTGCTAGTACCAGACAAGGGCCTTCTTGCTCTGTCATCCCATGGCGGAAGGGTGGAGGGGTGGAAAAGTCAATGCTGATATGTGCATAAGAGAGAAGCAAGGGAGAGTACAACTTGCTTTTATAACAAATCTACTCCTGTGATAACAAACGCACTCCTGTGATAACCATATTAATCCATTTATGAGGGCAGAATCCTCATGACATAATCAGCTCTTTAAGGCCCTATTTCTCAACATCTCCACACTAGGGATTAATTTTGCAACACATGGACTTCAGGGGACACCTTCAAAGAACAGCACTGATATTTTAATTTTAAGATTCATTGGGGTAGTGAAGAGATAACCCTGACTTCTACTGGAAACTACGAGCTCTGTGGCAAAGGATTCTGGTATAATCATAACTGAAAGATGTATTTACTAGAAACAATATGTCCAGGGAAGAGAATCAGGACATACACATTTGAGTTCCGACTTTGTCACCAGCTACTTGTTTGGACGTAGTTTGGCCATATAACCTCTCAGTGCCTATTTGTACAACAAATTTTCTTAATTTGAAAAATAGCAGTGGTAATATTTAGGCTACTTATCGCTCAAGGCGGTTATGCAAGTAAAATTAGATGTTCAATGTGAAAATGCCTTACGAAAAGATGTTACATCTAAACAATTATTATTCGAGCTAGTATAAGGATATTAATTCCAGTTGATTTTGATTAAATTTTATTAGTCCAGTTTAAAAAATAAACCTCAGAATTCACAAGTTAAAATGTAAAGCTTTCTGAAATAATGTATGATTTTTCTAATTTTAGATTCTTTACATACTCTTTTACTGTTTTCCATTTTGGACACTTTTAAAAATAAGACTCTAGAAACATAATCATGAAGGCTCATGTTATGAATGACATCTCTAAGCTTTGATGGAAGAATCATGGTCCCCCATTTAAGGGTTGATCATAAGATTTCCAGTATCCTATTTGTTAGGATATCTTTTTCCTTATCATGTATAAACATGGAAAAAAAGATAAAGCATATAGTATTTAATTGAATAGTCTAAGTAATTGATAGTAAAAGTTTAGGGGAAATAAAGGTATAAATATAAAAGATTATTATAATAACTAATAAAAATGATAATAAAACAAGTAGAAAACCAGGTCTTCTGAAATATTTTCTTTTATGTGCATTTTAAAGTAGTAGATTCTGCTTGCATTTGTAGCAGAAAACCCAAAGCTAATGTTTATGCTAGCTGTGGTTTCTTAATTATGCATTTGCTGATACCTAATAGTGAGTATAGTAACCACTACCATTTATAAAGGGCTAAGTGCCAGGCACTGTATTAAGCATAGTTTTATAGAAAAGGAAACTGAGGCTCAGAAAAGCAAAGTGCTCAAGATCACACAATTAATAAGAGCTAATATTTTTTCTACTTCATATATCTTGTTCTTTCCACTATAACATGGACAGTAATATCACAAACATAATTCAAAAGGATATAAAATGTGAAAATTTTAGTTATAAATTTAATATAAACTGATAAAGCAGTATAAACCCTAGTACGGTACATATTTTAATGGGAATGTTAATTACTATAATTAGAAATATCTAATCACATCATACCAACACTGCTTTGTTCTAAAACTGCAGTAAACTCTTAAATATATAAAAGAGGTATCTTTAGAATTTAGAGTTTTACTCAATTGATCTTTCCTTCTACATGTCCACAGAGAATAATAACATGCACTCTGATGAGGAGAAAGAATAATCATTTCGGTTGCAGACCTTTTTTGAGGGGTGTGGTCATCAACTAACCACATCTTTATTTAACTCTATTCATATAAGGAACTGCAGCCACTAAATTGTTCATTTGTATCCCTTGGTTTGAATGTGTCAGTTTTCTTCAGTTATCTATTCTCTGGAAGTAAGTGTATGCTTTAAATTAATCTGTGCACTTATTCATGTATCTTTTACCATTAGAAACCACACCGAATAGATGTTCTTCAGAGGAAAATGAGTTGTTGATACCTCAGCTTACTCAGAAATTCAGTAGAAATGATTCTTAACTCTTAAATGGGCAAATGGCACATAGACAGAACATTTTCATAGGAAAAACATTTCAAAAGTATTTAGCCTCACCAGTAATGGAAAGAGGGCACATAAAACAATAAAATACAAGTTCCGGGTATCAAATTGGTAAAGGTTAAAAAAATCAAATTATATTGTATCCTCAGCACTAAGACAGGTGGTATAGATGAGATACTTATGTATTAATTACTTGCTTCTCTCTATAAAATCTTTATCATCAGAAAATCCCATACATAGCTATTTGGAGATTAACATGTGAAATATTATATAGTGTTCTGGGATTTAGAGGACCTGAAAGTATGCAAAGATTTATCACCTCGAAATTTGTGTGCTTTTGAATTCTATATTATTTTTATTTACCTAGCAAACCTTTGCTACAATAACTTCTAGTCAGAAGTCTGAGAATATGGGCATGCTTATGAAAAATGCATTGAGGAAAATCTACCATTTTTGCAGCTTTGAGACCTACGGTGTGCCCCTCACCACACTTTTTAGTAATAAAGGTCTCTTCAAAACACACTCAAAATACCTACTTGTAACTAGCAGCTTTTTTTTAAAGAAGGAAGACTGATGTTTATGGCTGTATTTTGATTATATTTGCATGCACTGAAATATAATTATTCTGAAGGGAATTAAAACAGGCAGGTGATTTCAGGAAGTGGATAGAGTTTAAACATGGGATGGATTAAGTGGATAGGAAACAAGGGGTTTGTGGTAATGATTGGTGTAACTAACGTCTTTCAAGGCCTGACACTGTTGACATATGGCAGTGATCAGCACATCTCTGACACTTTTGCATGGTTAGCAATGATGTTAGACAGCAGTTTTTCCTGAAATAAGTGAGCCAAATGCCAGTCTAGCTAATTGCTTTACTTGGGAAATGCTATTTACCGATATAAAGCCTAGAAAAGTGAAATTTCAGTATGCACATTATAAACTCCATCTGCATGTAGATGATCAACTAATCTTAAATTGCAGTTGGTCCAGTACCAGAAGTATTGTAAGGTTAATATGAAAGAACTATACAGAATTCATTACTGATATTTAAATTTTTCTCTCTTTATGATTGTTTTATAAAAGTAGCAAGGTAGGTTACAGAATTCTCCATATTGACAGATCTTTAATAAATAAATTTTAATAAATGAATCAATAATAGGCATAGAATTAACCTCCAGAAAGAAACATATTGCTTAGCCTTAAAAGACATTTTTGAAAAAAATGATTTACAGACACAGTTTTACCTCATGCTGTCAAACCTTATTTTATAATTAAAATCCTCCATGATCTGGAGTCTTCCTTTTATTAACAGTAGGTGAGGAACCATAGCAGTGAGACTAGAAAGGAGAGAAAAGATTCTAGAAAATGTGGACTTAAATATATATTGCATGGTGACATGAGTGGTGGATGAGGGAACCACCAATGGGGATAAAAATTGCAAAAACAAGAGTAACATTTGTATGCAAATATCCCACCTATACAAGATGTGTAATAATTTGAAATAACCTGTATCTATTTTTCTAACCATACATGATTGCCTGAGTAGATTTCATTTCTAGTATCAGCAGTGTCATACTACGAACACTCAAAAGTAAAAGTTTTAGAATAAACTATAATTTCAGATCCAATAATCTCAATTAAATTTGGAAGGAAGTGTCAGAGACAGCCCAACCAGAGTGACTCCCTTTTGAATGAGGGCTGGAAAATGAGGCTGAAATTTTCTGGGCTGCATTCCCAGAAAGAAAGGTATTCCTCTAGACATTTAGGGTTAAGGGAACAAATTAGTAATGTTTACTAGGCAGACCCAGACTTGGGAGTGTCCAGATATCCTGATAACTGGAGAACAAAGGAATTCCTAATTTTGCTTTAAATATAATATCAATTCTTGCAAAATATGCTAATAAAGAAAATTAATCATGTATCACAAGCCCTTGTAGCAAAGCACATCTCCCCGTCTATATAAGTGTTGTACCTAGGGTAGATGCGTTCATCATCTTACTTTCAAGAATGCCCTACTCTGTCTATGGAGTAGCTATTCTTTCACTTTACTTTCTTGATATGCTTGCTTTTACTTTGCACTGTGGACTCACCCTGAATTATTTCTTGCATGAGATCCAAGAATCCTCTCTTGGGGTCTGCCTCAGGACCCCTTTCCTATAACAGAAGTGTATAGAAAGAAGTGTTTATTCTACCAGTCCAGATTTCAAAACAAAGTGTATAGCAGAATCAAACCATCATCGTATTTGTATTTTGTATTCCATCTATATTTCTGTTCTCAAAACTAATTAGGTCATTTGATATAGTTAGCACAGAAAAGTATATGTGGAGTCTCACTATGATGTTAAATGCTTGTGGCATTCAAATATTTTGTAAAATATAATTTACTTTTCTACAGATATTAATCAAGGTAGAATTACCTCTCTCTAAATACAATCTTGTCTGAAGTAAAATCCCAGTCACAGTTTATTACATATGAAAAGAAGTAAACAGCTTTTTGCTTGATTCTCTAAGAACGGTAATCAGTTAATCATCTTCATTCTATTGCCTTAGTCTGGTCTTCCGTGATCTTAAAAAATGGGAAATGAGAAGTGATTGTGATTAATGAAGCTATTTGGATGATGAAATTTAAGACCATATTTGCAATTAAATGTTATATTGCTTAAATTATACGCAAATATGTGAGATCAAAGGAAACATAAAGAGCTCTATTGTCCCATAAGTAATTTCCAAATTCTGCTAGAAACAGTGAATACGTTTGATCAGTTCTATTTTCTTGTCCAGATTCTTTTCTGTTTGTGCAAACTGGACTTGAGGGGAGTACCTACAGACAAGAGTAGCATTTCTGTCACTCCTCGGCAGTGTTCTCTTCAGCAGTGCTGATTGCCAGCTATCGAAATGCACAGTGTGTATGTGACTAAGAGTGGATGAGTACTGTAACACCTTAATTACAAAATAAATAGTGACTGTCACTTTTGCTTTTTGTAGAGCTTTCTGACTCAAATGCTTGGTTTCCTCTGATTTTTTCATTATTTGCATGAAAGAAAAAAGAAATACTCCTTGACATTCAGTAGGGGAAAAGGAAGAGCTAATTAAACTGTTGCGGAACATTATTATCCTCTTTAGTTTTACACTGAAAATTCTAATGCAGAGTCACTTTAACTAGCTTTGCAAATCCGAATTTGCTGGGACCTTTATTATTTCTCCAAATTCACTGAACAAGTCCATTCCCAGAGATATTGAAAATGCAAAGTAAGTCCAGACTGAAATATCATTTATTTCATGAAACATTCATTAGCACTTTCAGTAGCTGAAGATAAAGGGAAAAAAATGTTTCACAGGGAGTCATGAGATATTAATATATACAGACTTTTAAAAACAAAACACAAAAGTTTGAAAAACCATCAGGTATTTCTTTGAAAGGAATATAGAATTATATGGATTTTGAATGTGTTGAAAAATGGCTTAAATGTACTGAGCTATTCATAGCCCTTGGCTTTCACTTTTTATGTGAGTTATATCTGAACAAAAATTTTATTATGGTCAGTGTTGTTCATGCTGCTATACTTAAGGTTGTCAGTGTTTCCATTACAAACCCACTATTTCAGTTGAGGTTCATAACTCAGCTGTATAAGTCACCCTGGGCTAAAGGTTGGCAAATGCCTTTTCAACCTGTGGTAGTAATGATGGGTATGAGTGTGATTAAATATGTAGTAAACATTTAAATTAACATATGTTACTTCTTATGTTATGAAATATTTTAATTGAATAATATATTATAGTACCCTGATAATAGAAACTGTCTGAGGAATGTTAGCTTTGTCAGTGTAACGGATTCAGAATTAAAGAAAACTTTTTTTCAATCTAATTAGTTCTTGTAGCCAAGAAACTCTGAACATACCTTGGAGCCATGAGCCAAATACTTACTGCTACCAATTGAGCAATGGCTTGTAAAAGGCACTCAGTAATATACTAACATTACAGCCAAACAACTGGTTAATTCTGTTCAAAGATTAGTGTGTGCTATGAGGATTGAAAGGTTAAACTGACAAGTTTGAGATTTTGTATACAACCATTGCAACATACGCAGGGAGCTAACGGATTTTTAAAAATGAAAAGCTGTTTCTTTTGAATTAATCTGACTTTTCTGGTTATAAAATTAATTTGCTTAGTAAATATAGAAGAATTAAAGAAAACATGAGTAAAGAATAAAATAAATTACCTATAATTTCTCAAGCCAGTAATAACGACTGGTAACATGTTGGTGAATATCCTTCTGATCTTTATATTATACATATACACAGATATGCTACAGGACTGCTAGCTTCATCTGCCTGCTGTGCAGCAACAGAATACACTGACAGCAGGGTTGCAGCAGAGTAGTTTAATCACAAGGCGCCAAGCAAGGAAATGAGAGGAATTCTCAAGCCTTGAATTTGTTTCCTTGAGGGGTTCTGGGCAGGGGTGTTCAAGGGGATTCGTAAAGGATGAGGGACTGGAAAATTTGGTGTTGTGATCAGTGGGGGTGGGGGGATGAAATCATAAGAATGTGGTAACTGCTTTTCTCCAAGATTCAGCTTCTTACTGGGCCCACCAGACCAGCTTGATTCCCTAGTTTTGTTGATATGCATGAACCTCCTAAAGAAGCATCTCAGACAGAAAGCTTATCTTCTCACAGTGTCTGAGATTTTATCTCTAGAACAGGAAAAGAACAAAGAATCTTGTGACAAAGGCTATGTTATCCTGGGGTGGTAAGTAGAAACCAGTTACAAGGAAGTGGGCCAAAGGGCAAGCTGGCTTAATGATTACTGCTGCAAGCCTAGTTGGATTTTATTTTATTTTATCTTATTATTTTATTTTATTCTCTTGAACAATTTAATAAAATTATCCTTGGGGACAGTGTCAGACACATATATTGCTAAGGCATACTTTCCCTGGCTGCCCAGTATTCCACTGTATGGAATGTTTAACTTATCACCTACTGTTCTGGATTTTGAAATCTGTTTAATGATTTAACCTTACTTGCTCTGGAATAAAAATCTGATGAAACCTTTCAGCAGCTAGAGTTTGCTCAGGATCTTGGTCTTAGGTCTGGTTTTAGCCACTTTCAGGTATGCTAGTTACTGTATCCTCCAAATGTTAATAGTATATAAATTTGATTCCAAAAAAAGATTAAAAACATAGAATTTATTATATATTGATCACAGAGAGAAACCATACACCAAATACTTAAATTCTATTGGTATAGTTACATATTGATGCTTTTAGTGTAAATAGAGCCGAATTTTACAAATTTAAAAATCAATAAATTTGGAACATATGGAATGATCATTTCCTTTGAATTCCTATTGTTTTAACTTGAAGAAGGAAGGGAAAAACTTTCTTGCAAATAACATTTTTTCCTTTAACTTTTTTTTTGTCCCTAGAGAGGATATAGTGGTGGGATACGGGGGTGGATAGGATCCTCTGTAGGAATGGAACATTATTTAATGTAGAGTTCCATGATCGGAAAGACCTGGATTTTAATCTCAACTCTGCTTTCTAGCTGTGTATGTGACTTCAGGGAATGCACATGTGAGCCTTACTTTTCTCTTTATGATGTAGATAATACTTGGGTCAATGGTGTGATAAATACTAGATGGATTATTATATAAGGATTCACTTACTTGTAGATTGGTATATAGCTGGTTCCTGTTAGGTAAAAACGATGAAACTAAGTTATACTGGACTTGAAAAGTTTTTTGTGGGTTTTTTGTTTTTTTCTTGAGAAGTCACATTCTGTCACCCAGGCTGGAATCCAATGGCACGATACCAGCTCACTGCAACCTCCACCTCCTAGACTCAAGCAATACTCCGACCTCAACTTCCCAAGTAGCTGGGACCACAGCTGTGTGACACCACACCTGGCTGATATTTTCGTGTTTTTGGTGGAGAAGGGGGTTTCGCCACCCAGGCTGGGAAAAGTTAAATTGAGTTTAGATTCATGCATTAAGGCTAGGTAGCCACTGCCTACCCCAGAGCAGGAGAGTGATTTAATGAAAGTCCTATTTTAGGAAAACTATTCCAGCACTGGTATCAAAATATCTTTAAAAGGTGAGCAGTAGATGGGGGTATATTGCTTTTGTCTTTCTCTAAAATTCATAATTATCAATAAAAGAAGACTGTCTCATTACCTCTGTTTTAGTTAAGAAGGTGCCAGGGTTTTAGCATTATGTTGCAGTTTTTAATCTTCAGGACTCATGTTATTCTTTAGTTCTGTAACATAGTCTCTTCATCTGTAATTTTTATAAGAGATATTTGTCCTCCCAGGTTTAACTTTTCTTTCTTGTATCCATCTCTTAATATCTCTTTATTATTCCTTTTTATATCATTTCTGAATAGCGCTTCTTGGTATTTCTTCTTAATATCTCTTTTGTTTTTGTTTATGTTTTTTGAGACGGAATCTCATGCTGTCACCAGGCTGGAGTGCAGTGGTGTGATCTCACTGCAACCTCTGCCTCCCGGGTTCAAGCGATTCTTCCGCCTCAGCCTCCCGAGTAGCTGGGACCACAGGCACGTGCCACCACGCTCAGCTAATTTTTATATTTTTAGTAGAGATGAGGTTTCACCGTGTTGGCCAGGATGGTCTCGATCTCTTGACCTCGTGATTCACTTGCCTCGGCTTCCCAAAGTGCTAGGATTACAGGTTCGAGCCACAGCACCCGGCCATCTTAATATCTCTTAATATTACCTTAATATTATCAATGTCTTTAGAATTATCTTCCAATGCACTAATTTTCTTTTTTCTCCCCACTAATTCTCTCTTTAGCTGTATCTAGAAATCTTTTCAAATTATCTGTTAAGAAGCAGTATAGTGTAGTGGTTAAAAGCAAAGACTTTGAAGCCAGACTTTCTGATATGAGTCATTTTTCTGCCACTTACAGCTGGGTAATGCTGGTCTAGTTTCTTAACCTCTCTGTGCCACAATTTCTTCATAGGCAAAATGGATAGAAGAATAGTATCTGCCACATAGGTTTTAGTATTAAAAGAGTGATATATGGAATGAGCCTAGAATGGTACCTGTCATGTAGTAAATTTTGAATTTTTCTGTTTTTATTGAGGTTTTATTTCTGTATCTATATTTTTCCTCCTCTCCCCTCCCCCTCTCTTCTCCTCACGGAGTCTCCCTCTCTTATCCAGGCTGGAGTGCAGTGGCATTGCAGCCTTGACCCCCCCAGGGTCAAGTGATCCTCCCAGCTTTAGCCTACAGAGTAGCTGGGACTACAGGCATGTGCCACCACACCTAGCTAATTTTTGTTTTTGTTTTGTTAGAGACAGGGTTTTACCATGTTGCCCAAGCTGGTCTCAAACTCCTGGACTCAGGCAATCCACCTGCCTTGTCCTCCCAGAGTACTAGTATTGCAGGCATGAGCCACCCTGCTCCTTTTATTGATCTATCTATTCTTTTTTTTCTCCTCTTTTTCTTGCTTTATGGTCCCCCTTTCTTCATTTCTTAGATGGTTGTGAACATATTTAAAATATTATTCAGATATTTGCAGTTTCTAAGGCATGAATTTCACCCTTTGTTATTTCTGCTGACTTTGTATCGCAGTGGTTTTTATGTTTATCTGATTTGCGATTTCTTTACTGAGAGCTCACCTTTATCAGAAGTTTTCTTTGGAAGTTTCAGGTGCTCTGGGTTGTAGAGGTACCAGATGGGATGGTTTCAGTTTACCAGTTTTTACATTAATTATTTTTTCCTTTTTTTATTTTGAGACAGGATTTTGCTCTGTTACCCAGGCTAGAGTACAGTGGTGCAATCATGGCTCATTAGCCTCGAACCCCCTGGGCTCAAGAGATTCTCTACTCTTCAGCAATTGCCCCCACCCCCACCCCACCATAGTAGGGGCTACAGGTACACACCACCATGCCTGGCTGATTTTTGTAATTTTTTTAGAGCTGGGGTTTTGCCATCCTGCCCAGGCTAGTCTTGAACTTCTGGGGTCAAGCAGACTGCCCACCTTGTCCTCCCAAAGTGCTAGGATTATAGGTGTGAGCCACCACACCTGGCCTAATTTTTCAGTACAGGGTCTCCACACAGGTTGGTAAGGCATTGAAGCTTCACCTTTGTACCCATAGAGTGATGTGGTTAACTTTTTCCCTGCTATGTCTTTCAGTAAGTGGCTGACGTTTTTCTAGACTTAGTTTTCCAGGTGAGACCACCTTTCCAGGCTCTTAGCTTTATTCAGGGATCTCAATTCCATCTTCTCATGTACAAGAAGCTTATGACATAAATTCTCTTCCCTACGCAGATATTAAAACTCTAGTCTCTATGCTTATATTTAGTTCCTTATTCCTCTTAGCCTGTTGCCTTTAGCTCCCTATCAGAGCTTTGACTTTGAATTTCTATTTTGTTTCTCGCCCCTAGGAATTTTCCATTCTTAATTTTGAATCTGGCTTTTTTCTTTAAGTTTTATACAGAATAATTTGAACAGTAGTAGCTTTTTACATTAACTTACTCACCATTGTGTTTGGTAGAATATTGTCAAGAATGACAATGTAAATTTACCAAAGTGATACTTCTTTAATGAGTAAACTGACTCAATGTACACATTAATTCATTGATAAGTCTTTAAGGATCTCTGATTTCAAACAAACAAGCAAGAGTCACTAAAATCAACAATTTATTGAGAACCTACTTTAACCCATTTTTAAGGTCACTACTGTGTCAGTTCCATTTCAAAGCTAGTCTCAACCTTTAAAATACTTATAGTCTAGTTAGAGGCAAGGAATAAATAAATGAAATAAAATGAAAAGAGAGAGCTAAGTGACAATGCAAAACGATCAATCCATAAAACTGCAGATAGAGTCATCTGGGCTGGAGTACCTTGTTCTGACAGGTCATACAACTGTACCTATATCTATAAATACCTAAGGCAAAAATACCTATCTCTTACTTTCTAAAAAGAAATTATATAAAATTATCTTTCCCTCAATCTTTATTGTCTGTCAGCAAAAGTGAGGCAGACTTATGGTTCTGACTGAACAGTACTATTTAAAAGAAAAAAAAGCAAAGAAAAAGAGAGCATGACTTGCCTTAGGTGAACTGAAATTGTCAACTCTGAGCCAAAGCAACACATCAAATTTAGAAATATATGCCTTTTTACACATTGGCTTTACTATTTTCACATGGATGAATTTTAACATTTCAGATAATGTATACCTATTATCAACTTTCTCAATAAATTGTTTATATCATTGATCATTAATTCTTAGAAGTCTTTATTGTCACTTTTTTTGGTGTTTAGGAAATTAAAATTATCTTCTTTGTTCTTTTACCTAGTAGTGTTTTACAATTTTTTGAAACATGAACGATGGTTTAGGATTTTATACAATGAATGATATGAAAGTTGGCTTGAATATATACACCACGAGGTTTGCCGTATGGTCCTCTGTCAAATATTTGTTCTCAAGATACCCCAAGGCATCATAAAAACAAAATGGAAAACTGCAACAGAGGACCAAGAAAGAAATATTTTAGAGTAAATAGTAAAGCAGGGAGATGACACATTTCGTGCATTGTATTTCACTCTTTCAACAACTATGGATTGAATGCTGAATTTGTGCCAGGTATTTTATAAACTGGGCACTTGTCATACAGTGGTGATCAAAGTGGATGGAATCACTATGCTTTGCCACAGTCTCATAGGAGAGACAGACGACTAATTATATAACTATAGACTTAATATGCTAGGAAAGAAACAGACTAGGTACAATAATGGATAATACTACTATATGGTGGGTGCAGGGAGAGGGCTCCTTCTGAGAGTGTGTTCAGAGACAGATAGCTTCTTTGAAGAGTGGCCATTTAGGTGGGGACCTAAAGGCTGAGAAAGAAGTTAAAGTATTTTCTGTTGGCAGGTTTAGAGTTTCTTGGAAGACATAAAATAGTTTCAAAATATGCATTACCAGAATAAGATCTTTTATATCTTAACCTGCGAATTATACTTTTTTTTAATTGTATTTGGGCTCTGGGGTACGTGTGCACGTCCTGCATCCTGCAGGATTGTTGCATAGGTACATACATGCCATGGTGGTTTGCTGTCTCCATCCCCACCCCCCCACCCCCCCACCCCCACCGCCTTCGCCTATGTCAGGCATTTCTCCCGGTGTTATCCCTCCCCGCCCACCTCCCGCTGTCCCTCCCCTCCACCCCCTCAACCTAGCTCTGTGAGTGTTGTTCCCTTCCGTGTGCCCAGGAGTTCTCATTGTTCGTCACCTACCTATGAGTGAAAACATGCAGGGTTTGGTTTTCTGTTATTATGTCAGTTTGCTGAGAATGATGGGTTCTAGGTTCATCCATGTCTCTACAAAGGACATGAACTCATCGTTTTTTATGTCTGCATAGTATTCCCTGGCGTATATGTGCCACATTTTTTTTTGTCCAGTCTATCATCAATGGGCATTTGGGTTGGTTCCAGGTTCTTGCTATCGTAAACAGCGCTGCAATGAACATACGTGTGCATGTGTCTTTATGATAAACGATTTATAATACTTTGGGTATATACCCAGTAATGGAATTGCTGGGTCAAATGGAATTTCTATTTCTAGGTCCTTGAGGAATCGCCACACTGTCTTCCATAATGGATGAACTAATTTACACTCCCACCAACAATGTAAAAGTGTTCCTTTTTCTCCACATCCTCTCCAGGATCTGTCTCCAGATTTTTTAATGATCGCCATTCTAATTGGCATGAGATGGTATCTCAGTGTGGTTTTGATTTGCATTTCTCTAATAACCAGTGATGAAGATTTTTTCATATGTTTGTTGGCCACGTATGTGTCTTCTTTTGAAAAGTGTCTGTTCGTATCCTTTGTCTACTTTTGAATGGACTTGTTTGTTTTTTTCTTCTAAGTCTGCTTTAGTTCTTTGTAGATTCTGGATATTAGCCTTTTGTCTGATGGGTAGATTGCAAAAATTTTTTCCCATTCTGTTGGTTGTTGGTTTACTCTAATGATTGTTTCTTTTGCTGTACAGAAGCTCTTAAGGGTAATTAGGTCCCATTTATTTATTTCGGCTTTTGTGGCCATTGCTTTTGGTGTTTTAGTCATGACGTCCTTGCCTATGCCTATATCCTGAATGGTTTTGCCTAGGTTTTCTTCTAGGGTTTTTATGGTGTTCTTATGTTTAAATCTTTAATCCATCTGGAGTTAAGTTTTGTATAAGGTGTAAGGAAGGGGTCCAGTTTCAGCTTCCTGCATATGGCTAGCCAGTTTTCAGAACACCATTTATTAAACAGGGAATCCTTTCCCCACTGCTTTTGTCAGGTTTATTAAAGATCAGATGGTTATAGAAGTGTGGCATTGCTTCCAAGGCAATGTTCTATCCAACGTTTGGTACTGCCAAACTTTTTCATTTTTGCCAATCTAGTGGTTTAAGGTGTTGTCTCAGTGTGGTTTCATGTTACACTTCTGTGATCACTAATGAGCCTCAAAATTTGTATTGACCATTCAAAAAGACTGATAGGTCTTTTTCTGATCTTTCTTTTGCGTTGTTTATCCTCTTTAAAGAAAATTCTGTTAATTAGTTATTGAAATATTGCAGATACAAACCTATTGTCACTTGCATGTATATCCTGGAGATATCTGGAAACAGTTGTGGCTAATATTATTACTTTTAAAAATGTGCCTTTCGGCTGGGCACAGTGGCTCACACCTGTAATCCCAACACTTTTGGAGGCCAAGACAGGTGGATTGCCTGAGGTCAAGAGTTCGAGACCAGCCCGGCCATAATAGTGAAACCCTGTCTCTACTAAAAATACAAAAATTAGCTGGGCTTGGTGGCAGGCACCTGTAATCTCAACTACTCAGGAAGCTGGGGCAGGAGTATCGCTTGAACCCAGGAGGCGGAGGTTGCAGTGAGCTGAGATCGCGCCATTGCACTCCGGCCTTGGTGACAAGAGCGATTCTCCGTCTCAGAAAAAAAAAATGTGCCTTTCAATGAACAAATTGACAGAATTTTAAAATTATATAGCCTTTTTTTTTGTAACAGAGTCTGCTCTGTTGCCCAGGCTGGAGTGCAGTGGCACCATCTCGGCTCACTGCAACCTCTGCCTCCTGGGTTCAACAGATTCTCCTACGTCAGCCTCTACCAGTAGCTGGGATTACGGGTGGGTGCCACCATGCCCAGCTGATTTTTTTTTTGTATTTTTAGTAGAGACAGGGCTTCACCATGTTGGTTAGGCTGGTCTTGAACTGACCTCAGGCCATCTGCCCTTCCTGGCCTCCCAAAGTGCTGGGATTACAGGTGTGAGCCACCATGCTTAGCCTATGTAGTCATCATTTTTAATCAGTCATTTCCTTTAGCATTTAGACTTTTTGTGTTTTGTTTAAGTAACCCTTTCTACCTTGAGTTAAGATATTTTTGTATATTTTATTCATTAAAATAACACTTTTTGATTACCTACTACCATTAGACACAGTTCTAGATAGTGTGGATATGGCAGTCAAAAAAAAAAAATTCCTAGACTCTTAGAGTTTACATTCTTGAAGTGGGGAGGAAAACAATAAACAAATGTGCAAGTGTCTCTTAGTCTCTTCAGGCTACTATTACAGAATGCTATAAACTGGGTGGCTTAAACAACAGAAATTTATTTTTCAGAGATCTGGAAGTTGGGAAGTTGGAGATCAGGGTGCTGGTATGGTCTGGTTTTGGAGAGGGCCCTCTTCCTGTTTTGTAGACGGCTGCTGCTTGATGTGTCTTTACATGGTAGAGAGAGCAAACAGAAAGCAAGTGCTTTCGTGTCTCTTTATAAAAGGCTTGCATCAGGTGGTTGGCAATAAGGAAAAATGTCCTGATTCCTAATATAATGTGAAGCTAAAAATTTGCAAATTGATTAGAATCCACCCTTATGACCTAATTATTTCCCAAAGGCCCTATCCCCAAATATCGTCACACTAGGGTTTCAACATTGGAATTTTGGCAGGACATTCAGTCCCTAGCAACATTGCTTTTGTATGAAGGATAGTGATAAATGTTATGTAGAATAATAAAGTAAATGAGAGTACAAGTGATCAGAGGTGAGGTTCTATAGGACAGAACAGCAAAGCACAAACTTCCCAAGGCAGTTATGTACCTGGAGAGTTTGAGGAAAAGGAAGACCAGATAGCTAGAATGGAGTGAGCAAGAGGAAGAGTATTAGGAGATGAAGTCTGGTTGATAACAGAAACCCAGATCACCTACGACCTCCTAGGCCGTTTTAAAGACTTGAGCTTTTATTTTGAGATGGTAAGACATGGAAAGTTTTGAGAAAATAAATGATGGGTTTTTGAAAGATCACTCTATCTCCTGGTTTGAGATAGTCTATATGCAAGCAAGTGACAGAACTAGGGGAACATGTAGAAGATTGTTTCAGCAATTGAGGCAGAAATGATGGTGGCTTGTATCAGGTGGTGGCAGTAGTGAAAAAATTACCAAATTCTTGATATATCTTGAAGCTTTATTTGCAATTGACCAGGAAGGGTAGCTCACACCTGTAATCCCAGCACTTTAGGAACCAAAGCAGGCAAATTGCTTTGAGCTCAGGAGTTTGAGACTAGGCTGGGCAACATGGTGAGACTTCATCTGTACAAATGATGGTTTTTAGAAACAAACAGGGAGTGGTGGCACATGCCTGTGGTCCCAGCCATTTGGGAGGCTGAGGTGGGTGGGAGGATCACTTGAGCCTGGGAGGTCAAGGGAGCAACGAGCCATGATTGTGCCACTGCATCCCAGCCTGGGTGACAGAGTGAGACTCTGTCTCAAAAAAATTTAAAAATACCCAAAACAAACAAGCAAAGATTTGCGAATTGATTAAATATGGTTTGTGAGAAAAATAGAGTCAAAAATGAGTAATTCCTTTTTTGTTGTTTTTTGTTATTTTTTGCCATGAGTGACTAGAAAGACAAAGTTCTCATTTAGAGAGACGAGGAAGATTATAGATCGTACAAGTTTAGGTATAAGAGTAAGAAGTTATTTTTGTGCATAGTAATTTTCTTATGTCCATGTTCGCCACATAGAGACACCAAGAAGACAGTTAGATATATGAGTCTGGACTTATGGAGAGAAGTCCAACCTGGACGTATAAGTCTGTGAGGCATTAGTGCACATAGATAGTCTTTGAAGTCATTAGACTGGATAAGATTACTAAAAGATTGATTATAAATAGAAAAGGGAAGGGGCTTGTTGTGTGATCCATGAGGTACTATAATGTTTAGAGATCTATAAGATGAAAAGGAACCAACAGAGGGGACTAAGCAGTGACCAGGGAAATAACATGATGTTTAAGTCATATCCTGGAAGCCATCTGATGAAAGTCTTTTGTAAAGAGAGTGATGAAACTTTTCAAATAAAGTGAGGTCAAGTAAAATGAAGACACAATTAAACATGAAATCTGACAACATGAGCCTGACAAGTCCTGTTTAGATACAGTGTTAGGGGTAAGAACAAGATTGGAGGAGGTTGAAGAGAGAAGGGAGAAATTGGTAATAAGAAGTATTTTCTTCTAAAGCACTTAAATTTTCAACATATTCTTTAAATGTTTTGCTTTTTACCTGTTACAAAAGTAATAGTGTTCATTTTAGATAATTTAGGAAAAACTTAAGAAAATCATTATTTTATATGATCCAAACTATAACCACTGTTAATATTTTAGTTTATAGCATTCGAATCTATTTTTTCTGTGCATTTTTATAAATTCATTTTCTTAACGAAAAATACATTACAGACATATTTGTAGGATTTTCTTTTTTTTTTTTTTTCCTTAAAAAAAAAAGGAGTCTTGCTCTGTCACCCAGACTAGAGTGCAGTGGTGATCTCTGCTAACTGCGACCTCCACCTCCCGGGTTCAAGCAATTCCCCTGCCTCAGCCCCACAAGTAGCCGGGATTATAGGTGCACACCACCACGCCCAGCTAGTTTTTGTATTTTTAGTAGAGACGGGGTTTCTCCATGTTGGCCAGGCTGGTCTCAAACTGCTGACCTCAGGTGATCCGCCCGCCTCAGCCTCCCAAAGTTCTGGGATTATAGGCGTGAGCCACCGCACCTGACCTATTTACATGATTTCCTCACAAAAGAATATACCATGTTTATCTTTCCTTTGTACTAAATATTTCTTAGTATTTTTTAATAGTAGTATAGCATTATATTATGTATTATGGTTTATATGTAGCCAATATTTTATTATTAGACACTTTGCAACATTTTCTTTTAGAAAACATTGCAGTGAACATTTCAATATGTAATTATAGCCTTTCATTAGCATATTCTTAAAGATGTTGACAATTAGCCCACTGAGATGTGTCCAAAAGAGAAATACTCTGATGATGATGGGTCTGCAAACCTTTTCATACCAACAGAGGGTATAGGAATAGTTGTCCACATTGCGTCAATTGTAAGGGTTCAGTGGAAGAGGAAAGATGCCCAGCAGCAGAAGGCAGTCCTTACAGGGAAAGGAAGTTCTCTGACAGGAAGAGGCCCTATCCATAGAAAAGATATTGACAGGATTGCAGCAGTTTTTTAAATAAGAAACTTTCCATTTTCATTGAATTGTGGGTCATATAATGAAGGCTTTCCATGTATCTCATAGGTGGAAATATCAACATTGTATGCATTCTAAAATCAAGTAAACATAATCTCATTTATATATGTATACACATGTCTGTGTTGTAGTTGAGGAACTTGAGTTTATATGTTAAACTAATAGTTTACTGAATATCAGTTTGAAGTATTTTTTCTGGAATTAAAAAGTATTTTTTAATAAACTTAGAATTCTATTTTCTGCAAAAGGAATATGACAAACATTTTCTCTTTCTTGACTATAAACTAATTGAACCCTTTAGTTTTCCAGTTAGCTTACTATTTTAAGGAATGTGATAAGTCAATTGTGAGACCCCCCTTTTTTTTTCTTAAGGCTTCTGTTGTGATTTCCAGCAAAAGGGTCGATGTAGGTAGCATTTTACCTGATGTTGATGTTGCTTGGGATCAGAATTGACAATCAGGAGTAGTCTCTCAGTTTAGATTTATAAAAGGACAGATAACTTGGATATCATTACTGCTTACAGAAACGTCTATATCTCTCTTCTTTCTTTTCAAATATTACACTCACTAGATCATTAATAAGTAGGATAAAATGTTCTTTATACTTTCACATAGCCTGCGAATTTTTCCCATTTAAAATGCACTGCTTGAAAAATCAAGGGGTAAACAAAGCTTTAACGTTTTTTTCTACATTTTAGGTAATGAAAAGAGGGCTCAATGAAGAGTTTAGCAGAGGTTCCTGATTGGGACCCTTTTTATTCCATATATGTAGAACTAATAATGATGCTATTTAACAATCAAAATCTAAATACTTTGGACTGAATATCAAGTCCCTTACTTTCAAACTGTTTCCTAAAGCTTCCCATTAAGGATTGTGTATTCTAGGTGAACTGAATTACCTTCTGTTCACTATGCCCAGAATACACTTTTCTACTCTTGTCTCTCTGATATTCACGTCGCATAGATTTCCTGTGTCCACGACTTTGAAATTCTAAATCTAATCCATAATTTAAGGTTCAGTTAAGTTGCCACCCGCTTCAAATAGGCTTTCTGGAATACCACAACTAAAAGTAAAATTTCTGCCATTGAACTTTATTTTCATATACACAGAGACTACTACAGTGCTAGAACATAATTATGACTATGGGCCAGTCGCAGGAGCTCATGCCTGTAATCACAGCCCTTTGGGAGACCAAGGTGGGTGGATCACTTGAGTTCAAGAGTTTGAGACCAGCCTGGCAAAATGGCACAACCCCATCTTGACAAAAAAGTTAGCTAGGTGTGTGGTGGCGTGGGCCTGTAGTCCCAGCTACTTGGGAACTCAGAAGGCTGAGGTGGGAGGATTGCTTGAGCCCAGGAGGCAGAGGTTGCAGTGAGCTGAAATGGCACCACTGCACTCAAGCCTCGGTAACAGAGACAGACTCAGTCTCAAAATAATAGTAATATTTATGATTATGTTCAATTCCGATTTGTTCTGTTACACTATTATGATGAATGACACATATAATAAACAATTCCTAAATGTGAGTCTTCCTCATGAAAATCACTAGCATATGTGGATACATACTTATATGTATTTTTAGCCTTTGGATTGAGTATTCACAAATCCTAAGCATTCGCTTAGGAGTTTTATTAAAAAGTGAAAAAGGGGCTGGACCTTGTGGCTCACACCTGTAATCTCAGCACTCTGGGAGGCCAAGGTAGGCGAATTGCTTGAGCCCAGGAGTTTGAGAGCAGCCTGAGCAACATGGTGAAATGCCATCTCTACAAAAAAAAATACAAAAATTAACTGAGTGTGGTGGCACGCTTCTATAGTCTCAGCTACTCAGGAGGCTGAGGTGTGAGGATTGCTTGACTCCGGGAGAAGTTGAGACTACAGTGAATCATGGTGATTGTCACTGCACTCCAGCCTGGGTGACAGAGTAAGACCCTATCTCAAAAAAAAAAAAAAATGTGAAAAAAGGAGTTAAATAGAATAGTATCCAATAGTATCTAAAATAGCAGTTAAGCAGTGGCGACAGTTGGATTTATTAAGGTTTGAATATAGTACCTAGCACATAATTTTTTAATATGCACTTATCTCCTGTATACTTCATATAAACCCTGATAGGTAAGGTACTGTTATTATTCTCACTTTACAGATGAAGAAGCTGGAACTTAGGGAGATTATGTAACTTGTCTAAGTTCTCATATATAGTCAAAGACCCCAAGCCTTTTAACCACTTTACTATGCTGATAAAAAGTCAGAAGACCTAACAAGAATGTAAAGTTTTGAAATTAAGCCGTAGGACACAGAAAGGAAAATGTTAGAAATTATACTTAGGATTACATTCTCATGTGTGTGAGCAATGAGGACGCTACTGGCTGAGTAAGAAATGATGTGTGTGTTTTATGACTTTGTTATGTGAAACGGTACTAACCATAGGAGAGGGTTAGATTCATACAGCTTTAGTTATTGTGGATATTAATAGGAGACAGAGATTTACAAGAGCTTTCATAAAATAATTTGATTCCTTTATGCCTCAAAAGCTGTTTTCCCATGAAACATTAAAATTGTAAATAATGATGTATCCTACTGTGGGATTCTTCAGAAACCTAACTCTTGGGGTTAGATTTCTACAGGGGTGTGTGTGTGTGTATGTGTGTCTGTGTGTATGTGTGTCTGTGTGTGTGTGTGTGTGTGTTTAAAAGAGCTATTAGTAAAACTGCATATACATTTTTCCATTGTGGTGTTTTAATTATTGTTGATTGATCCTGCTTTCTAAGCTCCAAATTAGAACAACCTCTTTAAACATTTATTAGGAAGAAATATCTGAACCAGTTCGGCCTGACATGTGTAAACATCATCTTAGGGCTGTTCTCCCCTTAGAGGTTCGTAACTTAGGACTATATCAGTTATGTCTGTTAACTATATGCTATGTCTGTTATACTAGCTTGCATTTCTATACAGAAGGAAGAGATGGAGTGAGAAATGAATTTGTTTTGAATACTCTGAAAATGTCTAGCCAGTGGATTATAATAACCATAATCCCGATTTTTGGCCACTTGGATAAAAGAATGTTGTTAATGCCCATACTGCTAGCTAAGACAGTCATGTGCACACTGTGTTATGAACCCCTATTTCCAATAGATTAGGAAAACAGTTATAACAGGTTTGAGGTTTCTTTATTGCAAAAACCTTTTCTAGCGTTATGGCCTTAGAAGGAACCATTGAAGAAAATAGTCATTAACATTTCCTCGAACACTAAATCCCCCATTCTGCTCCTCCAGTATATCATAGGCTGTCATCTGATATCAGCACTTATGTAATGTCACAATAGGTGGTGCCATAGTTCTATACTGCCTGCCATTATAGGAAAATATAAAGTGTTATTTGACCAATTGAATAAAAAGAAGAAAAAATGTAAAAAGTTTTCTGAACCCTGGTTTTAAGAAATTTATGAACAACTAAAAATTTCTCCAAGGACTGAATTCTTCCATTCTCTGTTAGTAAAATATCTCAGCTGCCATTTGATTCTGCTAGCTGCAAGAATGACAGAGTGGGGCCTGAATGGCAAATTATATTATTTGTAACATTAATGCCAGCCTGTGTGGAGATTAATTACTATCTTTGTATTAAAGTACTGGTTGTGTTGGAATTGCTGCCTTTTTAAACTTCTCCCCCACCTTTGGTCATTTCTACTGACAATTTGCAGTAAAATAGCTGACAACTCCCTATGATTAGTTTAGCCAGATGCTACTTGCTCTGGTAAATTCATTTTAAGCATTTGACAAGACTGCAAAGATTAGTGCCAGCTGAGCTTAAAATATTTTTACAGACGAATGATGTGTGAAAAGTCAGTTACTTTTCAGGTGTATGATGACTATGTAAATTAACTGACAACATATCGTCTTTGGTGTTTATTTGTGAATCATTTATCTACTTTATAGAACAATTGGTAGAGTTATCCTTTACAGGTACGTTCAGAAGGTGTCCCCAAATGGAGTACTTTCAAGTTTTTGTATGTTATTATGTTATCCTGTGAATTGCCTCTGCTCAGGACTTACAGAATTGCAGGGTAAAATTGTGAATCTGGATTAGAGAGTGAAGATAAAAGTGAGAAGTCTTTTCTTTAGCTTTTTCTACCATTCAACATCAAGAAAAAAGCTCTTACTCTCAACACATTGTTCTTAGGAATGGCCGTCGAATGCCTTAGTTACCTACAACATTGAACTATGATGAGTAGTTGATTGGCTTTTCACCTTTCCTCATTCTTTGCCCTCCTTTATTATTATATCTTTAGTCTTTCTCTTATGCTCTTTTTAAAAAGCATATATTATACTGTAGAAATGTTTCCTATTAGTGGTTAATGTGATAAATTTGATTAGTTGAATAAAAGCAAACTTAGATTCTAGATTTCATCTATTTCTTGGTATCTGGCAGCACCGTCAAACACAGCTGTCCCTCAGTATTCATGAAGGATTGGTTCCAAGACCTCTGCATATCTCAAAATTCAGATCCCAAAATTCATGGCCGCTCAAGTTCTTTATATAAAATGGTATAGTATTTGCATATAACCTGTGCACATCCTTCTATATACTTTAAATCATCTCTAAATTACTTATAATACCTACTACAATGTCAATGCTAGGTAAAAAGTTGTTGTACTGTATTGTTTAGGGAAAAATGAAAAGAAAATTAGCCTATACATGCTCAGTACAGACACAACCACCAAATATTTTTGATTTGTGGTTAGCTGAATCTATAAATGTAGAACTCATGGATATGGAGGGTGGAGGGCCTACTGTATAGTTATCTCTATAGGTTTTGAGCAGTTTCCTGTCCTTCACCCAGCTACGTATAACCTTAACTGTTACAATCCTATATCATACACTGTTCTGGAATAAGCTCGAGATGCTTCCTTGTCCAATCTCATTTTACCAATGAGGAAACTGGTCCTACAATTTCAATAATTTGTCAAATAGCCCATAGCAAAAAAAAGTGGTTTATATAGGATCAGAACCTAGTTTTCTTCACATTCCAGTGTTCTGTCCCCTTTGTGGACTTTATACATTTGAATTTCTTTATACTTTGCTGATTTCAAATTCCTCACCAAACTTACTGACTTATCTGACTTCTGAATTATACTGAGAACAAAACACCTGTATGAAAGTCTTCAGTGGCACCCATTTTCTTTTCCTATTTTCCTTCCCTTCTTTCATCTCCCCCTCCCATCAGGTCTTCCTTTTTCCTTCATTACTGCATTTTTGAATTCATGTAGAATCTATATATTTACCTTGAAGTTTTATTTCAAAGTTTGTTAATTTTTCCTATATCCCTTTTTTGTTATAGCTCTGAAAAGCCTACTATAAAAACAAAACAAAACAACAACAAAAAACCACCCTGCTCATTGGCTTTTTTTCCTGGTCTATTGAATAAAGCACTAGATGGGGAATAAGAAAACCCTGATGTATTTTCTTCCCTTGACCAATGACTTACACACTTTGTCCTCTAGTTTTCTAATAACACCAATAAAGTGGTATATCTCTGTGCTGCAGAGTTATCAACCTGGTTTAATTTAAAAATCTAGATATGGGCTGGGTACAGTGGTTTGCCCCTGTAATCCCATCACTTTGGGAGGCCAAGGCGGGCAAATCACTTGATCCCAGAAGTTCAAAAACAGCCTAGGCAACATGACAAAACCCTGTTTCTACAAAAATACAAAAAAAAAATATTAGCCAGGTGTGGTGGTGTCCACCTTTAATCCCAGCTACTAGGGTGGGGGCAGGGGCTTAGGGGGGATGCTGGTGCAGGAGGATCACTTGAGCCCTGGAGGCCAGGACTGCAGTGAGCCATGATCATGCCACCGCACTCCATCCTGGACAATAGAACAAGATCCTGTCTCCAAAAAAATCTCGATATATTTGGGGCTTTCCCAGGAAATGGTGCACAGAAAATACAAAATGGTATTACCATTTTAAGATATGGAAAGAAAGATAATTGTTTTGACATTGATAGTTATTATTACTCATTTTTAAAGACTAATATACTCCTAGCTTTCCAAGACAATGATGAAGCAGTCCTGTACCTGTGACAGGTCTATATTTCTTTTTCTTTTTTTTTTGAGACCGAGTCTCGCTTTGTCACCCAGGCTAGAATGTGGTGGTGTGATCTTAGCTCACTGCAACCTCTGCCTCCCAGGTTCAAGCAGTTCTGCAGCCTCAGCCTCCTGAGTAGCTGGGATTACAGACGTGCACCACCACACCTGGCTAATGTTTGTATTTTTAGTAAAGATGGGGTTTCACCATATTGGTTAGGCTGGACAGATCTATATATGTTTTTGCCCTTATTTCACAACTGCTATGGTCTGAATATTCCCCCAAAATTCATGTGTTGAAATGTCAATATGATGGTATTAAGAGGTGAGGCCTTTAGGAGGTGATTAGGTCCTGAGGGCGGCGCCCTTATGGATGGCATTAGGACTCATAAAACAGTTTGAGAGAGTAGGTTCATTTTCTTCCATTCTTCTGCCATGTGAGGATGCAAAATTCATTCCTTCCATAGCACACAGCAATAAACCACTATTTCTTAGAAGCCGAGTAGTCCTCATTAGATGTGCAATCTGCTGGTGCCTTGATCTTTGACTTCCCAGCCTCCAAAACTGTGAGAAATGATTTTCTGTTGTTTACAAATTACCCAGTCTGTGGTATACTGTAATAACAGCACAAAAATACTAAGACAATCATCCTATGCTTTAGATTAACCCAGTATTTACCATATAACTTGTAAATTGGTGTTAGTGGTGATAATCGAATTACTAATGTGCTTGTGTTACATGTTCATTGGTTCAATGTAAGGCTGTGGTTTTGTGGTGATCTTGTACTTGAAGTGTGCTTTTTTTTTTTAAGTTCTGGGATATATGTGTAGAACATGCGGGTTTGTTACGTAGATATATTTGTGCCATGGTAGTTTGCTGTACCTATTAAATCATCATCTAGGTTCCCTCTCCTTGCTGCCCCCACAACAAGCCCCATGTGTGTTGTTCCCCTCCCTGTGTTCATGTGTTTACATTGTTCAGCTCCCACTTAAATGAGTGAGAACATGCGATGTTTGGTCTTCTGTTTCCGTGTTAGTTTGCTGAGGATAATGGCTTCCAGCTTCATCCATATCCCTGCAAAGGACATGATCTCATTTTTTATGGCTGCATAGTATTTCATAGTGTATATCTACCACATTATTTTATCCAGTCTATCATTGATAGGCATTTGGGTTGGTTCCATGTCTTTGCTGCTGTAAATAATGCTGCAATAAATATATGTGTGTATGTGTCTTTACGATAGAAGGATTTATATTCCTTTGGATATATGCCCAGTGTATTAGTCTGTTTTCACACTGCTGATAAAGACATACCCAAGACTGGGAAGAAAAAGAGGTTTATTTGGACTTACAGTTCCACATGGCTGGGGAGTCCTCAGAATCATCACAGGTACTTTTTACATGGCAGTGGCAAGAGAAAATGAGAGAGATGCAAAAGCAAAAAACCCCTGATAAAACCAACAGATTTTGTGAGACTTATTCACTACCATGAGAACATTATGGGGGAAACCATGCCCATAATTCAAATGATCTCCCACCAGGTCCCTCCCACAATATGTGGGAATTATGGGAGTAGAATTCAAGATGAGATTTAGTTGTGGACACAGAGCCAAACCATATCACCCAGTATTGGAATTGCTGGGCCAAATGGTATTTCTGGTTCTAGATCCTTGAGGAGTCAGCACACTGTCTTCCACAATGGTGAAATTAATTTACATTCCCACCAACAGTGTAAAAGCATTCCTATTTCTCCACAGCCTGACCGACATCTATTGTTTCCCAATTTTTTAATAATCACCTTTTTGACTGGGATGGGATGGTATTTCATTGTGGTTTTTATTTGCATTTCTCTAATTATCAGTGATGTTCAGCTTTTTGTCATGTTTCTTGGCTGCATGAATGTCTTCTTTTGAAAAGTGTCTGTTCATATTATTTGCCTACTTCTTGATGTGGTTGTTTGGTTTTTTTTCTTGTAAATGTGCTTAAGTTCCTTGTAGATTCTGGATATTTGACTTTTATCAGATGAGTAGATTGCAAAAATTTTCTCCCATTCTGTAGATTGCCTGTTCACTCTGATGATAGTTTCTTTTGCTGTGCAGAAGCTCTTTAGTATAATTAGATCTCATTTGTCAATTTTGGCTTTTGTTGCCATTGCTTTTGGCATTTTCATCATGAAAACTTTGCCTGTACCTATGTCCTGAATGGTATTGCCTAGGTTTTCTTATAGGCTTTTTATGGTTTTGGGTTTTACATTTAAGTCTTTAATCCATCTTGAGTTAATTTTTGTATAAGGTGTAAGGAGGGGGTCTAGTTTCAGTTTTCTGCATACAGCTAGCCGGTTTTCCCAGCACCATTAAATAGGGAATCCTTTCCCCATTGCTTGTTGTCAGGTTTGTCGAGGATCAGATGGTTGTAAATGTGTGATGTTATTTCTGAGGTCTGTGTTCTGTTCCATTGATCTATATGTCTGTTTTGATACCAGTATCATGCTGTTTTGGTTACTATAGCCTTGTAGTATAGTCTGAAGTCAGGTAGTGTGATGCCTCAAGCTTTGTTCTTTTTGCTTAGAATTGTCTTAGCTACACGGGCTCTTTTTGGTTCCATATGAAATTTAAATTAGTTTTTTCTAATTCTGTGAAGAATATCAATGATAGTCTGATTTTTTTTTTTTTTTTTGGAGATGGATTCTTGCTCTTTTGCCCAGTCTGGAGTGTAGTGGTGCAATCTCTGCCCACTGCATCCTCTGCCTCCCAGGTTCAAGTGATTCTCTTCTCTCAGCCTCCCCAGTAGCTGGAATTATAGACGTGTGCCACCATGCCTGCCTAATCTTTGTATTTTTAGGAGAGATGGGTTTTTAACATGTTGGCCAGGCTGGTCCCGAACTTGTGACCTCAAGTGATCTGCCAGCCTCAGCCTCCCAATGTACTGAGAATACAGGCATGAGCCACCATGGTAAATAGGTGTCTAAGATAGCATGAGTGAGTGTTTTTAACAAAGGTCCTCCTTGCCATATCCTCATCCCAGTCCTAGTTTAGTTAATATGATAGTAGTTGTCTTTTGCAAGATAAAGATTATAAGTAGATAACCATTTTGGCATTTGATGCACTTTATAGATTGCAACCAATAATGTACTATAAACTTAGATTTTATAATAGGATCATGGTATGTTAATAGATCATATTTTGTAGGATAGTTATGGAAAGTTTCTAAGTACTCTTTTAAGGCCATGATTCATCAACGATTTGCTTAGCCTTTCACTATTTGCTGCCACTTGGCAGTATCCTTCCTAATAAAAATTGATCCTGAAATGCTTTGGGGGTTCAGTGAAGGTAAAGACAAGTTAGGGATCCAGGTAAAGCTTCAGAGAGGTGATGGAATCTCCTTGATGAAATTCCAGTAAATTAAGATCTCAGTATGGCTTGTGGGGTTTAGGGATGATAGGAGGAAGAGAAGAGGTTGGAATTCTAGATAGAAAAAAAAAATTAAACCTAGATATAAGGTAAAGAAAGTAGAGAGTAAATTTGAAGAGCAATAAGTAGTCCATCTTGCCTGAAGCATAGAATATGCGTATAGTACTGAGAGAAATTCTGTGGTGGAAGAAGTCTGAGACCATATCATGATGGCCTTGAACGCCATGTCAGGGATTTTCAATTTTATTTATAAGGCTTAGGGGAGGTGATTGAGGAATTTTGAGTAGCAGAGGAATATTATCAAGAGATGGTTTTGTGATGATTGATCTGACAGATATGAATAAAATGGATAGAGTAAAAAATTGAAGGAGGACCTTGTTATTAGGTTACTGCAGTAGTCCATGAAAGACAACCTAAACCAGAGTAGATCCAACGGACATTAGGAAGCATGACTCAACAGTAATTTATATTTTTATGTGGCCAGGATATGATCAAAGACAATTTTGAGCCTGAATAACTTGCTGAATAGGGATGCATTTTTTTTTTTTTTAACCTTTTTTTAAAGGAGGAGAGCAGTAGGTTCAGAGAAAGAATCCTGGCTTGGGGAGAAATTATTTTTGAACTTCTCTGGTTTGAAGTATACATTGAGTTTATAGCTAGAGTTGCTTAATAGGGAGATGAACATATGGTGCTAGAATTAGAAGAATGGTCGGTATCAGTAATTACCTATTTTTGCAACTATATCTACAAAGATAATTAAAATGATGAGATTAAAAGAGATCACTAGGGCAAAGAGTATAAGAAAGGAAGAAATACAAGGAAAGAACTTTGGTGAATACCTCATTTAAATACAGAAATAAGAGTTGTCAGAGAAGCTGGGTGGGGCATTCATACCCAAACAATGTTTAGAAAACTTATGGGAGAGAAAATTTCAGGAAAGAAAGGATTAATCAACAATATTAGTTTTTAAAAACTTTTGTGAATTTGTTTTTATTGAGGTATAAGACATGCATTGGAAAATATCAGTTTGGGGTATGCTCTTGTACCCAGGAAATATCTATTCTCATTTTCCCAGGATGATTTTTGGAACTTCTTCTTTTTATTGGAGCTGCTCTTGCTGCCAGCACAGATTCACTGCTTACTGGCTAAGAGAATTTTCTCCTTTGTTTTGGAGACACTTAACAAGTAGATTAAGGATTAAAAAGTAGGTTATTTGATTTGTTGGCCTAGGTTATATTGCTGATGCTGCAAGAATAATTTTAATGAAGTAGAAAGGACAAAGATCATATTTTACGGGGTTAAGTAGTTCCTCGGTGACAATTAAGTGAAGTCAAATTTGTATAGGTTGCAGTCTTTTCAAAAGTTTAACATTGCTTATTTTTGTCTTCATAATATTAAACCAGGTCTATCTAAAATTTTAATATCACATTCAAGAAGCATTTTTATCATTTTGTAGCAGATTTTTAAAGCTGTAATTTCAGATTTTGAACTGATCAGCATGAGACAGATTTTCTTCAGAACCATTTTTGTTCTGGACAAAATTCAAGCTGGATATTACTGATTACTCTGAAATGCAAATAGTGCTATTTTGTTTTACAGCTATCATTTAAAAAGCCATGTACTCATTAGGATAAATATGTGCAGCATGAACAACAAAAAAAAATGAGAAAGAAAATGGACATTATTTGTATTTTGTAGGCTCTCTGATATGGAACTGAATGTACTAATTTTCAAATACTAATGAGGAGCAAAATGCAATTTGCAAATGCACAATTAACTTCTGACTGGCTTCTGTTGATTTGTAGTGCTATAACCCCACGCCAGGTGAAACTTCCCATTTTTCGAGATTTTATTTGACCAATATTTATAATTGTGGCCAAATAATGAGATGATTATTATGAAAAACTGTTATGTTGGAGTAAATCATACTTACATGGAGCTCTTATTATTGTTTCTCTATTGAATTGTCTGCCACCAGGGCCTTGAGCTTTTATTTTCCTCTTTCCCCTTCTGCTCCTCTTGCCTTTTCCCACCATTGAGAAACAAAGGCCTCCCTCTCAGTTTTCAATTTGGAAACCTGCTAGTAGCTTGTCTTAGTTACAAACACTGTGTTTTATCTCGTGGTTATGTTAGTCACTTATCTCTTCTTTTTGTTCACCTTTTTTCTATTACTGTGTCATGTCATTTATATGTATGTACATATAGATATATAGACATGCAATTATATTATACTCAGACATATGTGCATCCCCCATGCATGCATACATATCACACAGTAGTGGTGGGGGGAGGTTGTAAAGCATAAAGTTTACCTGTTTTGCTCATGATTTACTGAGGCAGATTTGGTCCCATAGCTAAGATGAGAAAATCCCTACTCCACAATCATAAGCTGAAATTCTAAATCCAGCCAGATATTTTGCAAACGTGCCTCTGGTGCCTGGGGAGATTGGGATAAAGCATATATGGCTCAGTGAGACCAATCATTGTGATTGGCAAATGAACTCAAAACACTTCTTAATAATGTTAAGGCAGCTGGGAATTTTGTTTCCACAACATCCAAACTGATACTCTGAATGAGTAGCAGACTGGAAAATGGTGGAAAACTTTGAAATTGTGATTCTCAAATAATTTAGGCTAATGCTTGTTTCATAGAAACATGAAATCTTATTTACTGTAAGGAACCCTAGAGGATCATCTAATTTAAGCACTTTTTCTAATGCAGCAGTATGTTGTATAACACCCCTGAGAAGTAAATGTCCAATGACATGGAATTCCTTACTTTGTGTGGGACCCTGTTGCATTAAAAAACATATTCTTCATACTCGGCTGGGTGCAGTGGCTCACACCTGTAATCCCAGCACTTTGGGAGGCCGAGGCAAGTAGATCATTTGAGGTCAGGAGTTCAAGACCAACGTGACCAATATGGTGAAACTCAGTCTCTACTAAAAAAAAAAAAATACAAATGAGCCAGGATTACAGGCTCCTGCCACCAATCCCAGCTACTCATGAGGCTGAGGCATGAGAATTGCTTGAACGCAAGAGACAGAGGTCGCAATGAGCCGAGATCATACCACTGCACTCTGGGAGACAGAGTGAGACTGTGTCTCAAAAAAAAAGAAAAAAATATATAAATATTATATACATATACATGTATTTTCTTCATACTGAATTAAGATCTGTCCTCCTGTCAACTCTCACTCATTCCATCATGAGGGACAATACAGAATCTCAGACTTTTAACAGTTATTTAAATATTTGAAGCTCTTTCCATTTGTTTACTTTTCCAACGTACTTTTCTGTGCTACCTATGGATACTCTGTCAACCATTTCTTGGTTATTGACTCCTCCAGAATGTTGATTATTCCCTCCCTTATTTATTATAATTTGTCAATGCCCCTTCTAAAATGTCATGTTATTTAACCTAATTCTTCAAATAAAGTTTTACCTTGGCAGAATACAATTGAATAATGCCTTATACTTTGTAGGTTCAAAGATCAAATTTTTGAAGTATCGGTTCCCATCCTAGATTATTGATGACAGATTTTTAGCTTTTATAGTAATTGTATCTGGCTGTGAATGTATGTTGACTTGCTGGTCAACAGAAAGCCTCATTCCTTTTTTTTCCCCCTTTTATTTTTATTATCACAAACTGCAATCAAGTTAGATTATCCCAAATCCTGGACCTATAGAATTGATTTTTTAAAAACTAGTTGTAAGATTTTCATCTATCCCTGATGGATTTAATTTTTGTTTGGTTTCAGTTCAGTACTGCTACCCATTACAAAAATTTGAATTCTGGCTGTCATCTAGCATATTTGCAATCCCTTTGGGTGTTGTATCATTTGTAAATTTAACAAGTATACCTTCAATCAGCTTCTTCTAAGTCATTGATTTAAAAAAAAAAAAAAGAACAAGAAATACCTGCGAATAACTACCATAAGCCTCCTACTGGTTGATACCAATCTAATAATAGTCTTTGAATTTAATTTTTAAGCCAAATTAAAATCTACCCAACTGTACTAAAATCCAGTTCCTATTCCTATTCCTTTCCCACAATAATATCAACAGACAATATACCCAAAATAAAAATATGTTATACATTTACCTTTCAATTGATTTTCTCTAAGAAGGAGTTAGCCGGGTGCAGTGGCTCTCACCTGTAATCCCAGCACTTTGGGAGGCCAAGGCAGGTGGATCATGAGATCAGGAGTGCAAGACCAGCATGACCAACATGATGAAACCCGTCTCTACTAAAAATACCAAAAAAAAAAAAAGTAGCCGGGCTTGGTGGTGCGCACCTGTAATCCCAGCTACTCAGGAGGCTGAGGCAGGAGAATCGCTTGAACCCAGGAGGGAGAGGTTGCAGTGAGCTGAGATCACGCCACTGCACTCCAGCCTGGGCGACAGAGCAAGACTCTGTCTCAAAAAAAAAGAGTTGCCAGTAATTTGGCATCAGTTATTTTGCATAATCCATGTTACTTCTTGATTTTTAGCATGGCGTTTTATAAATTTATAAAGACCTTGGGTATACTCAAGCATGAAGCAAGGTTGTGGGTACTTCATTTTCTTTAACACAATTGAGAAAGGTTAATATTTTTATCAAGACATTCGCTAAGGAAGAAACAGGGAAGGTATAAGAAATCTAAATAAACTGGCCTACAGAATATAGGATTCTAGTCTCCCTCTAGCTAATGCAGCCTACAGGGCCTAGCCCATTCCACATGGAGACCTATAGAAAGTGAGGGGCTTTGTCTTGACTCCTCATTTCCACTATTTTGATCTGCTTTCATGTTTTGAGTGTCATTTGATACACCTTCTACAAGATAATCAGTCTGGATTTTATGACAATTGAATATAGTACAAGAAAAGTTATGTCCTTTTGCCTGTTTACCTAAGGACCACTCTCTTAATTCCTGTTTCTAGAATGAAAGAAATGCCTTTTCTCAAGATGATTGTTACCAGAAAAGACCTCATATTGTTGGCAAGATTTCACTCTTGCCACATGCTTGTCGCCTTTTCCCATACAGGTTCAAGAGCACAGTAACTTAATAAAACCTGCTAGCATGGAATTCATTTAGTAGGAATTACCAGTCTATAATAACAGGAAATATGAGCATAAATTACCACTTATTCTGGGAAAAGTGATGAGAATGTATCAGAGGAAGGAATAGGGGTTGAAGACTAATTAAGTAGCTTTTTTTTGGTGGTGGGGGGAGCGGGACAGTCTTTCTTTGTCGCCCAGACTGAAGTACAGTGGTGCTCACTGCAACCTCTGCCTCCTGGGTCCAAGTGATTCTCCAACCTCAACCTCCCTAGTAGCTGGGATGACAGGAGTGCACCACCATGCCCAGCTAATTTTTGTATTTTTAGTAGAGACAGAGTTTCACCATGTTTGCCAGGCTAGTCTCGAGCTCCTGGCCTCAAGTGATCTGCCTTCCTCAGCCTCCCAAAGTGCTGGGATTACAGGTGTGAGCCACTGTGCCTGGCCTAAGTAGCTATATTATCCTCCATATAAAATGTATAAAATGTGATGAGTACCTTAACTAGTCTGTAGCAATGTGATTGAATTATAGGCAGTTTGGTGGTAAAAACAGGCAAATGACAAAATATAAGAGACTAGGGGATATAATAATCAATAGAAGTAAAGAGTTTGAGTTAAGATGGTATAAAGTTCATACACTTTTTGAAACATGACATCTGTTGAGGTTGGAGGGTAGGGTGAAAATGATGGGTTTAGATTTAGTGCTGGGTTTCTCTGGGTGAAGATTTTAACCATGCAGTTAGAAGTTTTACCTGGAGAGATATTTGGAAGTTGCCAAAAAGATAATAGGTAAATTCAAAGAAAAGTCTTTGGAGCAGAAGAGGAAGACTGCAGATAAAATCTTAGAGAATAATGACTACATTTAGGATGGAGGTTGAAAAGAACTTGCCAAGAAAGAGTTACAAAAGAAAAGGGGGATAACCAAAATCAGTACTTTGTCTCAGGAGTCAAGGGAAGAAAGCATTCTTAGAATACTAGGAGTAAAACAACACCATGGACATCCGCAGAGAAGTTGAAAAGAATATGCTGCTATCAGGCCTATAAGGTTGGTGGTGACATAGTTATGGAGACAGTCCACAGAAGAGGTTGAGGAAACTGGGAAAGGTGGATTGGAAGGGCTCACTGAATAGAAGTAGCAGTAGAGGAAGCAGAAGCAATAGACCATCTGATATGAACAGCCATGAAGGTAAGGAAAGGGCTTTACTGTTGCCTCTTCCCATTTAACTGATTGTCCAGTGGATGGAAAAGGAGAGTTAGATAAACTTATTGGCTGAAAAATTACTAGAAGTTTGTTATATTGTTTAAATTGATTTCAACTTCAGACTGTTTAATAATGAGTACATGGTTTAACCACCATAGGAATGAATTTGAGTTCTTTGCTCTGCATAACTTTAATAACAGACAGATGTTAGTCTTTTAGCAAAGAAACAAAGGTTGTTCTCTAAATTACTTTAGATTTACAATGCTACAGAGCATTTTAATTGCATTCATTTGTGCAGACTTTTAAAAAATAATTTTTAAATGGTTTATTATGGTAATAGAAGCACATTTATGCCACATCATGCAACATGGAAAGCATTCTCTCTGTTGAGTGGTGTAAACTGTTTATAACATTTGCATTTCATGTTTCTTGCTTTAAAAGTGCTACCATCATTTACATTCCTAGTAATCCAATTGTGAATTTTATGGATATATATGAGCATGTGAGGACAGCATGCCAGTGGAAAGCCAAGAAAAGGAGAAAGGTGGCCAGGCGCGGTGGCTCACGCCCATAATCCCAGAACTTTGGGAGGCTGAGGCGGTGGGTCACCTCAGGTCAGGAGTTTGAGACCAGCCTGGTCAACATGATGAAACCCCGTCTCTATTAAAAATAAAAAATTAGCCAGGCGTGATGGCACATGCCTGTAGTTCCAGCTACTCAGGAGGCTGAGGCAGGAGAATCACTTGAACCCAGGAGGTGGAGGTTACAGTGAGCCGAGATCACGCCACTGCACTCCTGCCTGGGTGACAGTGCAAGACTCTGTTTCAAAAAGAAAAGAAAAGGAGAAAGGTAAGTAACAGCCAGAGAAGTTGACAAGATTACTTTTTGAAGAAAAAAGTGTGCCAAGACAGCTATTTTAGCTGAAAATGAGAAGGAAGAGGGGTGCACAAGAATTTAGTCAGATGTAGAAAGAGAAAAGCTGGGCAAATAATTTAGGTATGTAAGCAAGTTCAAGAGATGAATGAAGACATTATTCTGATGTCTGAAGAGCGGAGGTCAAAGGAAAGGTTGACTAACAAAAAGTTATGTGAACCCAGGGTAATCAATAACTGGGCTTGATTAGAGGTCTTGTAGCAGTGGTATATAGAAGAACAGAAGAAAGATGTGGCCCCCAAGGTCATATTTACCAGAGAGAATGCTCTGAGAAACAAGCCACGAAAGAATTGGTCTATGAAACTTTTCTCAGAATCAATCCTCCCTCCCTCCCGCCCTCTCTCCTTCCCTCTCTCCCTCCCTCTCTCCCTCTTCCCGTGCTAAGTAATGACTGCACACTACAGAAGTACTGTATATTCCTGGGTTTATCTTAGGGATATTGATAGTGAATTACAAAAGATATTTTAACCTCCCTATTGCCATTAATGTATAAATAAAAACATTTTATTTATTAAAAATTTTCAACCCCTATAGCCAATATTACAAAATTAATGTCTCTACTAAATGAAGAAAAAGATTAAAAAATAAGAAGCAGTTTTCAAAAGTCCCTCTTTTTGCCTAACCGAAAAGAAAAAGAAAACAAAAAGTGAGTAGGATTTATTGTGAGAAAATGTAACCTTTAAAGCTGGCATGCGGTTTGAGTTACCTGCCTCTGAAGGTCAAGGCCCTGGAGAGGTACTTAACTAGGCAGGTATGATGATTGCAGTGTTCTTAGGGCAAGAGCAGAGGCGGAGATTGTCAACACGTAGGCAATAAAGGCTGCCTACTCAAACTCTGGGCACATTTACTTGGCTTGTTAAGTTGTATCCTATGTGCATGGGTATTTTGGCTCAGGAGAAAAACTCTAGTGCTATTAGAAAATGTCTGTTTCACATAGTATCAAAATGGCTTTAACAGTCTTAAATAATGAAGATGTAGCAGAAACATTTAGAATGTAATCTCTTGGTTTCTAGGTTTCTCGTCATTAGCTTCACCACTGATAATGAACTCTGTTTTTCAACCAAATTCTGTGTGAATTCATAGTATTTGTAGCCCCATTCTTTCTGTTTGTGCAATGCACTGGTCGTCAGAGTGCTCATACCTTGAGTGTTAGAGGTTTTTACTTATAGTGGCATGGGCCATCACCAGGGTAGAGGAACAGATTTTTGATTCTATGATATTATGCCAGTCCAGATTGGGAAAGGGTTTCAAAGGTTTAAAGGTTTTTCTGTGGGCTGCCTTTTGTTTCAGCAGAGTGGTGAGAATTTAAAAACATGTACCCTTAATAGGACCAATAGAGTTTAAACTTCATATTGTGTAACATTTAGAAACTTCCAAAGTACACATCTTAGTAACTTCAGAAGGATGATATGAGGGTCAGCCTCACTAGATATGCTGTCCCATGTTGCTCCTTAGTTAGCAAGAGAATGTTAAAGGTACTGGTTTCTGGGTGAGCTGGACTCTAGAAGATGAATCACTGTCAATCCTCACCCCCAATCCATTATCTGAAGTCAAAAGGCAAAGTTATTTGTCCCAATCCCATAAAGTCCTCTTCCTTTCCCCATGTAATCTCTGTGCAGTAGTCCCCTCTTTTAAATGCTAAGTGGACCTGACTCCTATACATAGATATAAAAATGGGCTGGGTGAGGTGGCTCAAGCCTGTAATCCCAGCACTTTGGGAGGCCCAGGCGGGTGGATCACCTGAGGTCAAGAGTTCAAGACCAACCTGACCAACCTGGTGAAACCCTGTCTCTACTAAAAATACAAAATTAGCTGTGAATAGTGGTGCATGCCTGTAATCCCAGCTACTTGGGAGGCTGAGGGAAGAGAATCACTTGAACCCGGGAGGCGGAGGTTGCAGTGAGCCAAGATCATGTCATTGCACTCCAGCCTGGGCAACAAGAGTGAAACTCTGTTTCAAAAAAAAAAAAGAAAAGAGAAATAAAAATGTGTTGCTTCTTGGCCTTTTGGCTAAGATCAAGTGTAGAAATTTTTTTAAATTACATATTTGTTGGATTTGTTCCTTCAGAGTTCTTCCTTTCAAAATCTCTGGTGGGATAGATACTGAGAAAGCATTTTGTATCTTCTCTGGGAAGCAGGCTTAAGGAATGTAGTCCTACTCTACTCTCAGCTCTAAAAAGTCGGGTGTAGGCTGCAGGCTGCTCAAATTGTAACGATATTTCTGTTAATATTTGTATTAGCACGGTATGTTAATTACCCTGCTAAGTTTGGGAAATAACCCTTAAAAGCTTACAGTCCATTCATTAGCATTCCGTTTATATGATTCCCAAGTGTAATAGAAACAAGATAGTTTTTATACTTTAGTTCCCTTAATTTTTGATTTTCCTAATACTGTCATTTTATAGTTAGATCTTAGGGAAATAAGGGAGAAGAAAGGAAAGTGACTGAATAGCAGCATGAGCTTTGCTGCCCTCCAAATAAATGCTGAAAAGTTGAATATGAGTCTACTCTAATTATCTCAAAAAGAAGCAGTTAAAAACTGAATATTAGTATGTCCACGAACCTAATATTAAAATGGCCACACCGAAACAAGAATTTATCCCAGACAAGACTCTTTGCCTTGGCACAATGAAAAATAAACACTTTTGGTGGGTACGGTTGCTCACGCCTGTAATCCCAGCTTTGGGAGGCTGAGGTGGGTGGATCACAAGGTCAGGAGTTTGACCAGCCTAGCCAACATAGTGAAACCCTGTCTCTACTAAAAATACAGAAACTAGACAGGCAGGGTGGCTCATGCCTGTAGTCCCAGCCTCTCGGGAGGCTCAGGCAGGAGAATCACTTGAACCTGGGAGGCGGAGGTTGTGGTGAGCTGAGATCGTGCCACTGCACTACAGCCTGGGCGACAGAGCAAGGCTTTGTCTCAAACAAAAAAAAAAAAAGAAAGAAAAAGAAAAATAAGTACTGTTTTAAAAGTAGAAGTTCTCTTTATCTCCACCTCAATGCCCAATAATACCTTTAACACTAATACCTGTTTTTTTTTTAATCCATGCATATACCTATTTTGTAAAGTAAGAGAATAACCAAAAAAGAGTTGAGCCATAGAATATAAAAGTTAGATGTGCCCTTAGATTCTGTTTGCTAAAACACTGTTCTGTGAACCGGTGTCAACCTGTGAAATTTTCATCAGTCTGTAAATGACAATTTAAAATGCACAAATTTAAGCCAAACATATTCAATATAAAGAACTACCCATTTATTCTGAGACTATTTCCTTTGCATATTTTTTCATAATGAAATATCCTACTTTTATGAGATGATGGTGATGATAGATGGTAGGAATTTTCCTCTTAAAATAATAGCCTAATAGGGCAGTATAGAAACTGTCTCCCCCCTTTTTGCATAGTTTCTGAAATCCTAACACCTGAGAACAGCTGGTCTAGTTTAATCTTCTTATTTCATAGTTGAGAAAAGTAAGGCCTAAGAGAAGTTAAGAGAGTTACTTAAGACTCACTACCAGGAAAATCATGGAATTAAAACTAGAACCTGCACATTCATATTCCTAGTCCACAGCTCTGAATTCAAAGCAACAAATTCCCTCTCTTTTTCCTAAATAATATAGTATTTCTCTCTCTCTCTCTCTCTCTTTCTCTCTCTCCATGCCAAGCAATTTTTTGTATTTTTTGTAGAGATTGGGTTTCACCATGTTGGGCAGGCTGGCCTCAAACTCCTGAACTCAAGCAATCCTCTGGCCTCGGCCTCCCAATGTGCTGGGATTACAGGCGCAAGCTACCGTGCCCGGCCCACATTTCTATTCTTAAATTAACTTGAACTTCATCAATTTTATTTTTCTTCTTTAACTAGATTTATACTTCCTATATTTTGATGTGCCAGTACTTCATTTGGTTACCTTCCTTATGCAGTTAATTTAGTTTCTCAAGCACATTTTAATTATTGATTTATCTTATTAAAGTGAATTAAAGGTACATTTGTCTTGTCAAAAATTTAAGGCCTTTTATTGTCCTTGCACTAAAACTAAGTTATCTCCTCGTTGGTGTCATTTAATAAAGACATAGATTGCATTCTACTTGGTTCCCTCCTGGTGCTGGAAAAGTGATTTCATTTTCTGGTGAAGTTTATGCTGACAAGTTGAATGGAAAATGTACTTGTATAACACTTTTAATTATATGTTATATCCATGTATTTTATTTTGCTTTTTATCAAGCAGGATTTTAGCATTCTCACAAAATAGGATATGACTCAAGGAACTACCTATAGTCTCTTTGCTTTCTCTGCTGGAATTAGGCAATCAAGCCAATTGGAAAATTTAAATCCATGAATTATGGGTTCTAATTTCTGGTCTATAAATAAGTTAGTTTGGTCATAATATTATATATTTGTATGATACTTTATATAATAAACACCTGCTTATTTCTTTTTGATATTGTGTATCTTTTACATACATTGTCAGACTTTGTTTTTTCTGAAAACACTGTGAGGACATATTTGCTCTTACTCTCATTTTGTGGATGACATACCGAAGCTCAGATACTTTAATGTGCCCAAAGCAGCAGAACTAGCTAGAAAGTCACAGAGTCAGATTTAGAACGTCAGGTCATATGACTGCAAGTCTTCCATTTGTTCCATATTTCAGCTCTACAGTAATGTTTCTCTTTGCATATTAGTACTAAAAATGGCTTCTCCCTTCCCTCCCAGATAATGATATGATTCTTAGTAAAACATCCTGTTTCCATTTTAATATCCTATAAATGTTTTCAAATTGTTGAATTTGTTTTAGTGATTTCACCTGTCCAGATAATCTACTACCTCAAACATCATGATGAGAGGGGAGGGGAAAGAATAAATAGTATCATTATAGAGTTTAGGCTTGAATTAAGTATAAAATCTTAAACTCAATTAAATGTGATTAAATGAACCATTTTATAGCTTAACAGTATACAGGAGCATATTAATTATGTCAGCCAGAGAGCCCACGTTAGTAAGAATGCCTATTTTTTAGATCATTCAAAATTGTTTCCTAAACTGTATAACCACCTTCCTTGAGTATGGATTACCTAATAGTTCTGTAATAATTGGTTAAACCATTTGGTTGGGGAGTATGGTCCCAACCTTACCATATTCTAAAATAAATGTTATATTGATTAAAAAGCAAAAGCTAATAAAATGAATCAATGAAGGACAACAAAACCTAGGTGACTATTGTCTAATCTTAGGATAGGGCTGGGCTTACGGAGCATGAAAGTTTAGGAGAAAACCACATGTAAGTTCTTATAGATATGTGTCACTTGATCAATTATTTAATTTAAAAAAAAAGATATAAACAAAGTTAAAAAGTAAATGATACTCTCTAGGAGATAGCTGAAATATATGTAACATCAAAATATCTTGTATAATAGTTCATAAGTTTGGGGCATCATAATGAATTTTTAATCAAATATTAAAGTGTAACTTCAGCATTGTCCCTGGAAGTTTATTTGGAAATTGCCATTGACTAGTCTCACTGTTAAAAGGAGAAATGAATAAAAATGGATAGATTAGGCCAGGCATGGTGGCTCAAGCCTGTAATTCCAGCACTTTGGGAGGCTGAGGCGGGCAGATCGCTTGAAGTCAGGAGTTGGAGACCAGCCTGGCCAACATGGTGAAACCTCGTCTCTACTAAAAATACAAAAGTTAACTGGGTGTGTTGGTATGCACCTGTAATCCCAGCTACTGAGGAGGCTGAGGCAGGAGAATCGCTTGAACCTGGGAAGCAGAGGTTGTAGTGAGCTGACATCATGCCACTGCACTCCAGCATGGATGACAGAGCAAGACTCCGTCTCAAAAACAAAAAAAAAAAGGGACAGACTGCTAATAAGTGGAAAGTAATACAAAGTCTAAGATAGCCTGCACTGGCCTACCATGTTACAAATATTTAATGTCGAAATATTATGTTCTACATATTAAAGAAATAAAAGGGAAGCAAATAACATTATGTTTAGAAAAACAGGAGTAAGCATCCATGGGGCAGTGGTAAACATGACTGTTCATACAACAGAAAAGCTTATCAGTAGCTGGGTAGTTAACTTAGAAGCTAATGAAAAACAAATGTGTGTGTAAAGAGAACATAAGTTAATTATTTGACATGATGCCATTGTTTTTCAAAATAAAATAAGGCATGCTTTGTAAGATTTAATTGCAATAAATGACTAAAATCATCATTCTATTTTCAAATAGGAGACACAAAATGTGAAAGAATATGTCAATGATAGCTTAAGAAGCTGCTAATTATTGGAAACACATGAGGGCAATTGCACAGGCTCGCAAAGCTCGGTAGCTTATCACTGGATCCAGAACTCAGAATCAGAGCTATAGTCATACACATAGAAAAATCTACACACACACACGCATGTGTGCATAGTTTTGTTATATTGCAGTTTATAGAGAAAGAACAATGAAAAGGGATTTTCGGTATCATATTTTACCTTTCTTCATTCAGTTCCACGTTACTGCCTTCTTCTCTGCTCTGAAGCCAAGCAGGATATAACAGAAGATTGTAGGCATTAAGACATCACCAGATGCTAACAGAAATTTGTTGATAGAAAATATGGTTCTAGTGGTATAAAATTCACAAAACTAATAACAAGGGATTTGTCATCAAATGTTAATAAACACAGAAATGGTAGAGATACCAGGAAAGAAATAACATGAAATGCTTCAATTATGAGCTAGTACTGGAAGTTTGTTACAGAATAAGAGGGAAAATGTTCACTGTGACCTTTACCAATAATTTATTTCAAGATTGAAATATAGGAAATGGGCCAAGTATTACTGTATGGTTATTTTAAATGCAATTTCTATGTTGAGAGTACATGTTTGCAGCTAGTACACATCTGATTTTTCATTTGGAAAATGTAAATGAAAAATGATTTTTTTTTCTTTTCTTATGTTTTTTTGAGATGAAGTTTTGTTTTGTTGCCCAGGCTGGAATACAATGGTGAGGTTTTGACTCACTGCAACCTCCACCTCCCAGGTTCCAGAGATTCTCCTGCCTCGGCCTCCCAAGTAACTGGGATTACAGGTGTGCGCCACCACACCTGGCTAATTTTGTATTAGTAGAAATGGGGGTTTCACCGCATTGGTCAGGCTGGTCTTGAATGCCTGACTTCAAGTAATCCACCTGCCTTGGCCTCCCAAAGTGCTGGGATTACAGGTGTTAAGAAGTTTTGAGGAAATACATAAAGAACAGTAATGTGTAAGTAGTAAAAGAAAATTAAAGGTGAATACAAGTGACGACCAGTTCTTGTTCTGCCCCGGCCTGGCTGCTGTTCTCACTATACTCACATGCTATCTCTATTTCCTCTCATGTGCCAAAGAAAAATGGTAACTTAATTCATAAATGTATAGTGAGGACTAATTGTATTCCCCATGAGATATGTTCTGAGTCACATGGAAGGTAATCTGTACATTCATGTACATATATGTATATACATACAGACAAATCATAAAATTCCTAATACTCAACAAATGTATGTGCTTACATTTTCCATATATGTCTCATTTTAAGAATAGTTCAAATTAGAATATCTTAGGACCGTAAGAAGGAGAAACATTGTGTGATTCTTCATCTCATATAAGAGTATAAGTTATTCTTATAAACTTCCTTCAGACATCTAACAATTGATCACTTATGTAAGAAATTTAGTTTGCCTACTTTTTTGGAAGATAATTCTATAGTAGTTCATGAGCTATATCTGCATTTTAAAGTATATTTGCTGTGCCTTGCTTACTATAGATAACATTTGTTTCAGTTCTCTTGTTTACCAGGGGCATGGTAGGGTGATACTTATATATTTGATTTGCAGAATTAGTAGCTTCAGCTTAACAAATAGCTATTCTTCAGCCTTTTCCCAAGGTTAAGTTTGAAGTGTTCAGGAAATTTTATGATTTTCCTTGACCACAACTATGTTGGTTGTCAAGGACTAAGATATTTACTAATTTGACCAGATAGTTCTTTAAAAACCAGTTATTTTAATTCTTTTCTCTATTTCCCCAGCCTTGTGTATTTCAGTTGAATAACAATAATAGAAAATGCTGGCTGGGCGCAGTGACTCACACCTGTAATTCCAGCACTTTGGGAGGCCGATGCAGGTGTATCACCTGAGGTTAGGAATTTGAGACCAGCCTGGCCAACATGGAGAAACCCTGTCTCTACTAAAAATACAAAAATTAGCCGGGTGTGGTGGTGCACACCTGTAATCCCAGCTACCAAGGAGGCTGAGGCAGGAGAATCACTGGAACCCAGGGTGCAGAGGCTGTAGTGAGCTGAGATTGTACCACTGCACTCAACCTGGGCAACAGAGCAAGACTCTATCTCAAAAAAGAATAAAAATTTAAAAATGCTATTCAGTATTCTAAAACAAGCCAGTTATGTTTGCATCACTTAGACAGCTTTATAGGACTCAGAAAGAGAGACTGTCAGATTCATGAGAGTCAGCTGTAAACCATTTGTTTCTTTCAAAAAACAATGGGAATGAATGATTCTGGTACATGTGTCATGAATGTTGAGAAGCTCATCTTACAGTTAAAAAGAAAATCTCATTGAATAGACTCTAGGGAGATATATAAGAAACCTAAGGATTCTATGTTTTATTTCCCTAAAACGTTTCTGGTCAAATCAGTGAGGTATACTGACAACAACAAAATACACACACCACAGACACACACACATATGCGTATATACATATATGCATATGTGTATGTGTATATATATGTATATATTAATATAAGGGCCATCATATTTTAATATACCCTTTAAGCTAAACTTGTCCATTGTTACACATAGTCAAAAAAGTTTTTCTGTGAAAACTTACGAAGGGGGTGAAACTAGAACTTAGTTAATTTGAATATATATATTATGCATATATAGGCACAAATATATTTTAATTTGTACTTAATATATTTGCATTTATAATTAATAAAAGTTTATTCCTATGTAAAATATTATTATGAATTTACAGAATCACCAGCAATGCCTTAAGTGTATTATTTCTTGTGATCTTTTATTCCATTAAAATTATAACCACTTTAAGCTAATGATCCATGCCAGCTACCACATTTTTATCAGTTCGTGCAGTGGTGACTATAGACAAATAAGTACCTGATGGGTTTAATCAAATATATTGAAGTTCACCCACATAGTTTAAGCAGTGTGGTCTTCTGTTATCGTAAAGTCACAGTGATTTCCCAACACATTCATTTGATATTTCCATCACTGACAGCTCACAAATCCCCTCATACTTTGACAGCATTATAGTTTGTTAAGAAAGGAAAGCAGGAGATATCCTTTATATTTCAAATATATTACATTGACATGTGAGCTGTGGCCAAACTTGATTAACGGTGAGGGGAAGTGAATGTAGAAAGAATTCACAAGCAGAGAAGTAAGTGCTTTGGGAGGGTGGGGTCAGGGCGGGTAGTAGATGAAAGAAAAAGTACCTAGCCATAAGCTAACGCATGTTTCAGATGAAAGCAATGCTGAGGTTTTCCCTTATCCTATTTTTTATAATCTCCCCTTATAATACTTAGCCACCCTCAATCTAAGTAATCATCCCATAAGGTGGTTTTTTTGAGGATTAAGTTAACATATATATATGTGTATATATGTATATTTGTGGAGGATAAGTTAACATATATATGTATGTGTATATACGTATATTTGTGTGTGTGTGTGTGTGTGTGTGTGTGTACATGTGTATGTATCTGAGCATAAAAACTGATAATACATTGCTTATAAAAATAACTTGTGGGCCGGGCACAGTGGCTCACACCTGTAATCCCAGTACTTTGGGAGGCCAAGGGAGGCAGATCACGAGGTCAAGAGATTGAGACTATCCTGGCCAACATGGTGAAACCCCGTCTCTGCTAAAAATATAAAAGTTAGCCGGGCATGTTGGCAGATGCCTGTAGTCCCAGATACTGGGGAGGCTGAGGCAGGAGAATTGCTTGAACTCAGGAGGCGGAGGTTGCAGTGAGCCGAGATCACACCACTGCACTCCAGCCTGGTGACAGAGCGAGACTCTGTCTCAAAAAATAAAATGAAAATAAAAAATAATTTGCTTTATCATGTTATGTAGCTTAAATGGCTTTTATTCCATATTTGTATGGAGTATGTGTATACATGGATATATATGTGTACACATGTATCTCTATGTATATGTGTGTATCTGTATCTTTTTATTCATATTTGCCAGTGGCATAATTCTACACTCCAGTCTCCCAAACAAGCATTTATGGAAAGCTTGATCCAGGGATATTTCTTTCTTTACATCATGTTCCTTGCTCCTTTATTGAAGCAATTTCTATTTTTCCTTCTTTCCTGATCTCCTGCAGTGTTCTAGTTCTTGTGAAATATTAGTTTTCTCAGCACTGAAGTTGAAACCTTTCCATATACCAACTGCTGTTTTCAGTTCTGATTTCAGCCAGGGTTTGGTGGAGGAGTAGGGTAGGGAGATTTCCTGAAACGTTGTTGATATTAATAGCGACTTAATCCTTTGGCTTCTACTCTGATTTTTATGGACTATACATTCATGCTCTCATCTTTGAATTATCTGACACTTTTTCAGCCGTGAAGAAATCAGAATATATGGTCTGTTGTATTTCCTTTTTAAGTGCTTTTTAAAGGTTATCTACTTTTAAAAGAGCTAGACCAAGTATAATAAAAGTATACACCTTTTTATTTTTGGGATGGAGGAGCCAAGATGGCTGAATAGAAATAGCTCCAGTCTGCAGCTCCCAATAAGAAAAACGCAGAAGGGGGAGGTACCTAGTTGATCTCGCTGGGGCTGGTTAGGCAGTGGGTGCAACCTATGGAGAGCAAGCAGAAGAAGGGTGGGGTGTCGCTTCTCCCAGGAAGTGCAAGCAGCCAGAGACCTCCCTCCCCCAGCCAAGGGAAGCAGTGAGGGGCTGTGCTACCTGCCCCAGATACTACACTTTTCCCATGGATTTTTACAATCTGCAGATCAGGAGATTCCCTCGTGTGCCTACACCACGAGGGCCCTTGATCTCAAGCACAAAACTGGGCATCTGTTTGGGCAGGCACCGAGCTAGCTGTAGGAGGGTTTTTTTGTACCCCAGCCGTTCCTAGAACCCCAGCAAAATAGGAGAACCCTCTACTCCCCTGGAAAGGGGGCTGAATCCAGGGAGCCAAGTGGTCTCCCTCAGCAGGTCCTACTCCCATGGAGCCCAGCAAGTTAAGAACCACTGGCTTGAAATTCTCACCGCCAGCACAGCAGTCGAGAGTCAACCTGGGATGACCAAGCTTGGTAGGAGGAGGGGCATCTGCCATTACTGAGGCTTTAGTAGATGGTTTTCCACTGACACTCCTGAGGAAACTGGGCGGTTTAGGCTGGGCAGAATTCAGCACAGTGCGGCAAAAGTGGCTGTGGGCAGACTGCTTCTCTAGATTGCTACTCACTGGGTAGGGCCTCTCTGAAGGAAATGCCGCAGCCCCAGTCAGGGGCTTACAGATAAAACTCTCATCTCCCTGGGACAGAGCAGCTTGTGGGCAGGGCAGCTGCAGGCCCAGCTTCAGCGGACTTAATCTTTCCAGCCTGCTGGCTCCAAAGAGAGCAGCTGATCCTGACCAGGGTATTCTGCCAGCACAGCGCACCAGCTCTGCTAAGGCTCAGTTTGCCTCCTCAAGTGGGTCTGTGACCCCTGTGCCTCCTAATTGGGAGAGACCTCCTAACAGGGTTCGACAAATACCTTATACAGGAGAACACCGGCTGGCATCAGGCCAGTGCCCCTCTAGGATGAAGCTTCCAGAGGAAGAAGCAGGCAGCAGTCTTGGCTGTTCTGCAGCCTCCACTGGTGATACCCAGGTGAACAGGGTCTGGAGTGGACCTCCAGCAAACTCCAACAGACCTGCAGAAGAGGGGCCTGTTAGAAGGAAAACTAACAAACAGAAAGCAACAACAACATCAGCAAAAAAGACCCATACAAAAACCCCATCCAAAGGTCATCAGCCTCAAAAATCAAAGTTAGATAAATCCATGAAGGTGAGGAAAAACCAGCACAAAAACTCTGAAAATTCCAAAAGCCAGATGCCTCTTCTCCAAATGATCGCAACACCTCTCCAGCAAGGGCACAAAGCTGGATAGAGAATGAGATTGACAAATTGACAGAAGTAGGCCTCAGAAGGTGGGTAGTAACAAACTCCTCTGAGCTAAAGGAGCATGTTCTAACCCAATGCAAGGAAGCTAAAAACGTTGATAAAAGGTTACAGGAACTGCTAACTAAAATAACCAGTTTAGAGAGGAGCATAAATGACCTGATGGAGCTGAAAAACACACCACAAGAACTTTGTGAAGCATACACAAGTATCAATAGCCAAATCGATCAAGCTTAAGAAAGGATATCAGAGATTGAAGACCACTACCTTGCTGAAATAAGGTGTGCAGACAAGAATGGAGAAAATAGAATAAAAAGGAACAAACAAAGCCTCCAAGAAATATGGCATTATGTGAAAAGACCAAATCTACAATTAACTGGTGTACCTGAAAGTGATGGGGAGACTGGAACCAACTTGGAAAACACACTTCAGGATATTACTCAGGAGAACTGCCCCAACCTAGCAAGACAGGCCAATATTCAAATTCAGGAAATATAGAGAACACAACTAAGGTACTCCATGAGAAAATCAATCCCAAGTCACATAATCATCAGATTCTCCAAGGCTGAAATGAAAGAAAAACTGTTAAGGGCAGCTGGAGAGAAAGGTTAGGTCACCTACAAAGGGAAGCCTGTCAGACTAACAACGGATCTCTCTACAGAAACCCTACGAGCCAGAAAAGAGTGGGGGCCAATATTCAACATTCTTAAAGAATTTTCAACCCAGAATTTCATATCCAACCAAACTAAGCTTTGTAAGCAAAGGATAAATAAAATCCTTTGCAGACAAGCAAATGCTGTGGGATTTTGTCAACACCAGGCCTGCCTTGCAAGAGCTCCTGAAGGAAGCACTAAGTATGGAAAGGAAAAACCGGTACCAGCTACTGCAAAAACATATCAAAATATAAAGACCAATGACTCTATGAAGAAACTGCATCAACTAATGTGCAAAATAACCAGCCAGCATCGTGATGGCAGGATCAAATTTGCACAAAACAATTCTAACCTTAAATGCAAATAGGTTAAATGCCCCAATTAAAAGACACAGACTGGCAAATTGGTTAAAGAGTCAAGACCTATTCGTGTGCTGTATTCAGGACACCCATCTCACGTTCAAAGACATACATAGGCTCAAAATAAAGAGGTAGAGGAATATTTACCAAGCAAATGAAAAGCAAAAAAAAAAGCAGAGGTTGCAATGCTAGTCTCTGATAAAATAGACTTTAAACCAGCAAATATAAAAAAACACAAAGAAGGGCACTACACAATGGTAAAGGGATCAATGCAACAAGAAGAGCTAACTATCCTAAATATATATGCACCCAATACAGGAGCACCCAGATTCATAAAACAAGTTCTTGGAGACCTACAAAGAGAATTAGACTCCCATACAATAATAATGGGAGACCTTAACACCCCACTGCCAATGTTACATCAACAAGACAGAAAATTAACAAAGATATTCAGGACTCAAATTCAGCTCTGGATCAAGTAGACCTAATAGACATCTACTGAACTGTTGACACCAAATCAACAGAATATACCTTCTTCTCAATGCCACATGGCACTTATACTAAAATTGACCACATAATTGGAAGTAAAACACTCCCCAGCAAATGCAAAAGAACGGAAATCGTAACAAGGCTCTCAGACCACAGTGTAATCAAATTAGAACACACGATTAAGAACTCATTTAAAGCCGCACAACTACATGGAAATTGAACAGCCTGCTCCTGAATGACCCCTGGGTAAATAACAAAATTAAGGCAGAAATCAAGAAGTTCTTTGAAACCACTGAGAACAAAGACACAATATACCAGAATCTCAGGGACACAGCTAAAGCAGTGTGAAGAGGAAAATTGGTAGCACGAAGTGCCCACATCAGAAAGCTTGGAAGATCTCGAATCAACACCCTAACATTACAATTAAAAGAACCAGAAAAGCAAGAGCAAACAAATTCAAAGGCTAGTAGAAGACAAGAAATAACTAAGATGAGAGCAGAATTGAAGGAGATAGAGGCACAAAAAACCCTTTAAAAAATCAGTGAATCCAGGAGCTGGTTTTTTGAAAATATTAACAAAATAGATGGTCCTCTAGCCAGACTAATAAAGAATAAAGGAGAGAAAGATCAGATAGACACAATAAAAATCAATAAAGGCAATATCACCACTGGTCCCACAGATACACAAACTACCATCAGAGAGTACTATAAATGCCTCTATGCAACTAAACTAGAAAATCTAGAAGAAGTGGATAAATTCCTGGACACATACACTCTTCCTAAACCAGGAAGAAATCAAATCCCTGAATAGGCCAATAACAAGTTCTGAAATTGAGGCAGTAATTTATAGCATACCAACCAAAAAAAAAAAAAACCAAGACCAGATGGATTCACAGCTGAATTCTACCAGAGGTACACAGAGAAGCTGGTATTTTTCCTTCTGAAACGATTCCAGATCATTGGAAAAGAGAAACTCCACCCTAACTCATTTCGTGAGGTCAGCATCATCCTGATACCAAAATGTGGCAGAGACACAACAACAAAAGAAAACTTCAGGCCAATATCTCTGATAAACGTTGATGCAGAAATTCTCAGTAAAATATTGGCAAACCGAATCCAGCAGCACATCAAAAGGCTTATCCACCACGGTCAAGTTGGCTTCATCTCTGGGATGCAAGGCTGGTTCAACATATGCAAATCAGTAAACATAATCTATCACATAAACAGAACCAATGACAAAAACCACATGATCATCTCAATACGTGCAGAAAGGGCCTTCAATAAAATTCAACATCCTTTCATGTTAAAAACTCTCAATAGACTAGGCATTGATTGAACATATCTCAAATTAATAACAGCATTTATGAGAAACCCATAGCCAATATCATACTGAATGGGCAAAAGCTGGAAGCAATACCTTGAAAACCTGCACAAGACAAGGAGACCCTCTTTCATCACTCCTATTCAACGTAGTATTGGAAGATCTGGCCAGGGCTAATCAGGCAAGAGAAATAAATAGGAAGAGAAGAAGTCAAATTGTCTGTTTGCCCATGACATGATTGTCTATTTAGAAAACCACATCGTCTCAGCCCCAAAATTCATAAGCTAATAAGCAACTTCAGCAAAGTCTCAGGATACAAAATCAGTGTGCACAAATCACAAGCATTCCTATACACAAATGACAAGCAGAGAGCCAAATCATGAATGAACTCCTATTCACAAATGCTACAAAGATAATAAAATACCTAGGAATACAAGTTTTAAGGAATGTGAAGGACCTCTTCAAGGAGAACTAGAAACCATTGCTCAAAGAAATAAAAGAGGACACAAGCAAATAGAAAAACATTCTATGATCATAGATAGGAGGAATCAATATTGTGAAAATGGCCATACTGCCCAAAGTAATTTATGGATTCAATGCTACTTCCATCAAGTTACCATTGGTTTTCTTCACAGAATTAGAAAAATACTACCTTAAATTTCGTATGGAATGAAAAAGGAGCCCATAGAGACAAGACAATCCTAAACAAAAAGAACAAAGCTTGAGGCATCGCACCACCTGACTTTAAACTATATTACCAGGCTACAGTTATCATTACAGTATTGTACTGGTACCAAAACAGACATATAGACCAATGGAACAGAACACAGACCTCAGAAATAACACCACACCATCTGATCTTCAACAAACCTGACTGAAAAAAAAGCAATGAGGAGAGGATTCCCTATTTAATAAATAGTGATGGGAAAACTGGCTAGCCATATGCAGAAAACTGAAACTGGACCCCTTCCTTACACCTTGTAACAAAATTAACTCAAGATGGATTAAAGACTTAAATGTAAATCCCAAAACCATAAAAACCGTAGAAGAAAACCTAGGCAATGCCATTTAGTACATAGGCATGGGCAATGACATCATGACTAAACAGCCAAAAGCAATGGCAACAAAAGCCAAAATTGACAAATGGGATCTAATTATACTAAAGAGCTTCTGCACAGCAAAAGAAACTAGCATCAGAATCAATAGGCAACCTACAGAATGGGAGAATATTTTTGCAATCTACCCATCTCACAAAGGTCTAATATCCAGAATCTACAAGGAACTTAAGCAAATTTACAAGAAAAAAACAATCCCATCAAAAAGTGGGCAAAGAATATAAACAGACACTTCTCAAAAGAAGACATTTATGCAGCCAATAAACATGAAATAAAGCTCATCACTCACTGGTCATTACAGAAATGCAAATCAAAACCACAATGAGATACCATCTCATGCCAGTCAAAATGGTAATTATTAAAAATTCAGGAAACAATAGATGCTGGTGAGGCTGTGGAAGAATAGGAATGCTTCTACACTGTCATTGGGAGTGTAAATTAGTTCAACCATTGTGGAAGACAGTGTGGCAATTCCTCAAGGATCTAGAACCAGAAATACCATTTGACCCAGCAATCCCATTACTGGGTATATACCCAAAGGATTATAAATCATTCTATTATAAGGACACATGCACACGTATGTTTATTGTGGCACTATTTACAATAGCTAAGACATGGAACCAACCCAAATGCCCATCAATTATAGACTGGATAAAGAAAATGAGACACATATGCACCATGGAGTACTTTATAGCCATAAAAAAGAATGAGATCATGTCCTTTGCATGGACATGGATGAAGCTATAAGCCATCATTCTGAGCAAACACAGGAACAGAAAACCAAACACCACATGTCCTCACTCATAAGTGGGAGTAGAACAATGAGAACACATGGGCACAGGGAGGGGAACAGCACACACTGGGGCCTGTCATGGGGTATGGGGAAAGGGGAGGGAGAGCATTAGGACGAATACCTAATGCATGTGGGCTTAAAACCTAGATGACAGGTTGCTGGGTGCAGCAAACCACCATGGCACACATATACCTATGTAACAAACCTGCACATTCTGCACATGTATCATGGAACTTGAAAAAAAAAAATAAAAAATTTTAAACATTAGAAAATAATGGCTGGGCATGGTGACTCACGCCTGTAATGCCAGTACTTTGGGATGCCAAGGCAGGTGGATCATGAGGTCAGGAGTTCAAGACCAGCCTGGCCAAGATGGTGAAACCCTGTCTCTACTAAAATACAAAACTTAGCTGGGCGCGGTGGTGGGCACCTGTAGTCCCAGCTACTCAGGAGGCTGAGTCAGGGAACTGCCCAGGAGGCAGCGGTTGCAGTGAGCCAAGATCATGCTACTGCACTCCAGTCTGGGTGACAGAGCAAGACTTCGCCTCAAAAAAAAAAAAAAGAGAAGTATACACCTTTTTATCAGCATTCTTTCACACTGTCTCTTCCAAGCTAAATGTAAAAAAAAAAAATGACATGTTATAAAAAGACCAATTTCTTTAAATATTGGAATGATTGTGAATATAGTTATCACGAGGTCCGAAAATGCTGTTTCATATTCATTATGGGGGTTAGTAGTGAAAATGAATACTTATGTCATAGGATTTTTTACATTGAAAGACTTGGATCATACATGAAAACATGTATATAGTCATACATAATGCATGTAGTCAGATGATCAATTCATAATATCCTTAGTCATATCTCTTGTGATGCCGAATGATAATTAAACATTCATTTAGCATTTGACACATCTGACACTCTGCTGAGGTTATGCTAAAAGACATTTTTTTTAATTGATGAAGATAGTATGTTTAACAGAAAAAAATCAATATAAGTGTACCTATCAAGGAACAGGCAATGCTTTTAAGATGATATGGGTCAGGAGCACTCAGGCATATATACTTTTGACACATTAAAAGCATCCTTTCCAGTAATAATATCATTTGGCAAAATTGTTTTAATGACCTGTGATCCTGTTTCTATGATTCTTTTACCAATTACCTTGACTATGTTTTCAAAAGATGCTTTTTTTGGATTCTGGTATTCTAATCTCAGTATCTCACAGCGACTTCCTGTTACCTACTCACTTGCCACTGCCAGTGTCTTAGACCATCAATTGAACCTTAGACCATGAATTGAATCTTATGGGATTTTGGCACTGTTTCTAACCAATCTTTTATCGTGCTAACAGTATCTTTATTGTTGTTTTTGGCTAAATTAATGGCTAAACTAGATATTTGCATGTTTTATCGAATCAAGAAAGTGCTTTACCAATGTAGTGAAAAATATTAGCAGTCATAGTATTAATACCATGTAACAATGTTTAAGGTGTTAAATTGAAGCACTTTAATATTTAAACTCGAGTTAGATTGAAAGCTACTCATTCAGCAAGCATTTTAGGGATTTTTTGGTCATATTTTAGGGTCATCTATGGGACTTTTGTAACAACAGTAATCACAAGAATGGTGATGATGATGATGACGATGACAGCTCACATTTATTGAGCTCATAGTATATGTCAGACTCTATTCTAAGGACTTTACACGAATTAAATTTATTTAATCTTTACCAGAACCTTACGAGGTAAGAACCATCCAATTTAAAAGGTGTAGATACTGAGGTACTAAGCAGTTAAGTGACTTGCCGAAAGTTAGAAAACTAGCAAGTATCAGAGCCAAAATTGGACCCCTGCTTTTTTTCATGCCTCAGATTGAGATGGTAAGACTTGTCTTAACTTCTGCCCAGGATTTGATTAATAAAACTTACGGAGCTTCACAAAAGTAATATTTTTGTTAAGTGTTGCTTATCAGTCATGATCCATATATGCAGAGGACTGAAGAGTGTGCAATGATGATTGATTTTCCTACTAAAATTCTTTATTTTGTCAAATGAAGAACTTTGTCACAAGAGTGAAGCAGGGCCGGGCTCAGTGGCTTACACCTGTAATCCCAGCACTTTGAGAGACCGAGGTGGGTGGATCACAGGGTCAGGAGTTCGAGACCAGCCTGGCCAACATGGTGAAAACCGATTTCTACTAAAAATACAAAAATTTCCCAGGCATGGTGGCACATGCCTGTAATCCCAGCTCTTCAGGAGGCTGAGGCAGGAGAATCACTTGAACCCATGAGGCGGAAGTTGCAGTGAGCTGACATCAGCCTATTGCACTCCAGCCTCAGTGACATAGCCAGACTCTGCTTCCTCCATGCCACCCCACACACACACAAAACAGTGAATCAGCATGGAAATGAAAATGTTCTAGTGTCTTTTCTTGTAATTGTTTTTTATATCCATCCATCCGTCCATCCATATGGAACTCACTGTGTGACCAATACTGTAATAAGTGATAAGAATATAATAGTAAACAAGACATGGTCCCCTTTTCCAAAAACTTAATTGAACTCAGGAAGAGAATAGAAACCCATTTATCCTTGTTGATTATATATTCACCTGCCTGAAGGCAGATTAACTCTGAAGGAGTCAACCAGTTCTGCAATTCAGAATGTAAGAATAAATTTTACTTCAAAATAGAATTTAATTTGCTTAATTTGTTTCAGTCTGTTTTCAGATTAGCTTGAATCTAATGAATGCATTAGCTACTATTAGATAAGGAGTGCTTTTCTCTGTTCGCTAGTTTTGCCAAAAGGGAATGACTGACAAAATCCAATATAAATTTAAGGTACAAAATAGTCTATTTTCTATGGCAATATATCTTTAGAAAGGAATGTATAGACTTTCTGGGTGTTTCGAGATAATAAAATATTCTAACAAATGTTCTTACAAAAAATATCTTTTGAGTAGGATGCTCATTCTGTTGGCCCAGAATTAAGTGGACTATTATGTAAGCCTTTGCATTATTTCAATTTTTATCTTTTATGTTTTAAACAATCATGAAAAGATGCTTTTGATATCCTTCTCCCAATAATGTAAGACTGTGGTGAGTTCTTTTTGTCATCATTTTAAGGTTTTTTTCCCCCAGTCTATAGCCATAGGTAATGTTTATAGGTCTTCATTTGCATTTATTACACTTAACTTTTTAAAATATGATTGTCTTTCTACGTTGCTACATTTACTACATAATCATTTTTAATTATTCTGAATCCTGACTCAAATTGATGTACGAAACGTCATCAGTCTTCTGTAGAGCACAAAGGCCTCAAATCTTTCTTTATTATACATAAATTTTACATTTTCTGTCTTTAAGTATGTACCTTGTATCTCCTCCCTTTGATTATTTCCTTTTAGATGTACCAAGATCTGTAAACATTTTTCTACTCTTCAGTTGTCTAGAAAAATTGTTTTCCAGGAAGATTATATCAATGTATACAGTCATCAGGAATAAAGAGGCATATGAGTTTCATCACGGCCTGAAAAACAGTAGTTTTATTGTATTTTATGTTACTCTGACTTCCAAAGAGAGATAGCAACAGCTGCTCATAAAAACAAACAAATGCACAAATTCAGTAAAATGTACGAGTAAAAATGAGACATTTAAAAAAATTGTGCCAATAAATATAAAGTGGTAACCTTTTTGTTGTAACTTAAATTCCTATGACTCTGAATGAAAAATAATATTTTCCTTTTTCAATTAACTTTGTCACTTCATTTGTGAATTGACTTCATATGTCCTTGGTCTGTTGATTGATTAAGATCAAATGTTTAGCTCTTTATGTAGCTTGAATTCTTTATATAACAATATTTGTCGTGAATGTTTTCCTATTCTATTTTAATTATAATTAATTATAATTACCAAGAATTATAACTATGATTTGATATGTTTGTATGTTGAAATAGTAAGGTACTTTAAACTTATTCTTACTTAATTTTTATGTGAAATAATTGTTATTTTTGAATCATATATGCTAATTGAGAATCAGAACTGATATTTGATACTAACTGCATTTTATGATTAGGACCATTTATGATCCTCCTTTTAATGAGTTTAGTGAAAGTCACTTCTTAATTAGTATATCTTTTAGTATATCTTTTAGACATGTCATCTTTACTTTCATTTCTGTTACAGGAAAATGTCTTGTGTTACATGACATGCCCAAAGCTAGAAATTTCTCAATTAAAAAAATGTGTTTTCTATTTTGTTTTTTCCACTATTGTATTTTCCCGAGATTTGTTCATTCTGCCATTTCACAAACACTTTGTGTTTTTATGTGGTTATAACAATGCTGAGACACTGAGTTATGCAATTAACATAGACACATGGAAAATATTTTATGGTACTGACATAACAAGAAACTAGTTCTGGGCCATGATTGAGACCGGGAGCTACTGAGGTTCAACAGTTTCTATTCCACAGAGTGCCATTTTGTCCCAAATGATTGATGACATTCTCTTGCCCTATTCTCCACAGATTATAAGAACACTGTTGCAATCTAGAGCTTCTGTAGATACCCGCTTCATTAAGCATGATCCCAAAATGTCATTTAATTTATTTCTTAGATTGAATGTCTCATTAAACTCTGATGAGGCCAGGAGCTACTTTGGGCTGGACTTGTTATGAAGCACTCTTATCTTAAAATTTTGTTCTGTCCCTGTTGGCAAAGGAAATGGACATGACAGTGAAATCAATGCACAGTGCACTTTATCTTTGACAAACTGAAATATTGTTTTACTAAAATAGGCCCATGGGGTAGGGAGATTAAAATCACACATAAAGTAGATCAGCAAAAAGAGTGAATATACAAACTTATGCGATCTTTGGTGTAATTTTGTTTTGTTTAAACCCACTTTGCCTCATTTGGACAACCATAACACATCTACTTAATTAAACAAGATACTGACCTCCCCCAGCCTCATTTGAAAAGAACCGTTTTCTTTTTAGTTATAAGAATTGAATATATATAAGATGAAATGAGGGCATGAGTAATGTTCTATCAATTTTTAGTAAAAGATATATCTCAGTAGTTGTGTTACTCACCTTATGGAACAGGTTTGTGTCAAAAGAATAAAAAATAAACTAATGATATTTTTATGTCCCTGTTAGTTTCCATTGTAGAATCAGGAGCGTAGTCATAGATTGGTATAGGTGGGAGGTGGAAAAAAGGAGATGATTCCTTCAGTAGACCAAAGTGAAAACAACATTCCTTGCAAAAAAGGAATTTAGATGTTGGCCTGCCCTGGGTCATGCTGGGCATTGGAGTGTAATTTTTTGTTGCTTTCTTGGATTTGGGATCACCATCTTGCAACTGATTTTTCTCTCCTGGCTCCTGCATCCTGCCACGTTGCCACCCTGCACGCTTAGAACATTAGTTCCACCCCTGTGTATGCTTCCCCTCATTCCACCTCAGAATTTGCCAGCTCTTCTTTGATCTTTCCTGAGTCTTTATACAGCATATTAGAGAGCTGCTCTGCAGTCTAACACTTTGAAAATGAGTAGTGTCATCTAGCATATTGTATACTGTTGCCTAAGACGTCTTGGGTTTGAAGCATCTCACTTCATTAACTGCTAGTTTGCTACCTGATCAAATTTGCGACTTTGAAAATTGCCCTTGTGTAGAGGGTTAATGTCTGTAGTTTAGTATGAAAAAGAAACGACTAAAAATAAAACAAATACCTATAAATAAAACAGTTTGACTAAAGGATTATCAGTCTACCTCCACGTTTGATACCAGGGTAAGAAAAGAAAATCTGAGACCATTTCAATGTGTATTTTGCTAATATCTTGGGATTCCACCTTTCCATGGAATGATAAACTTTAGTTCATGTTATTTGAGATAATATGGTATGTTCTTCTATATTGTGCCTTCCTTGCAAAATAAAATATCCCTTCAGCATCTGAAATGCCACTTGAATTAACACTGTGAAATAGCAACAGGAGTAGATAAAACTGTCAGAAAATGACTGGGCAGTGAAACAATTATTGCAGTTTATTTTATCAGTCTTTATTTCAGAGCATGTAAAAGTAAGTAATGATTTTGAGTCTCCATTTTGTGGGTTATTTGAGAAAAAGATATGTTAGAATCTTTTCGTTTGTGTTTTTGCTATAATCATAAGCTGCATGGCTTGCAATGCCTGATTTTGGCTCTACCTTGTTTAAATAGCTTAGTTTATTTTTTATTATTTTAATGTAGCCTCAGCCAAGATCCTGTTCTTTGTCACTAAAAAACAAGATAAACTGTATAGTATTAAATCCTGTGAATCCTAGGGTTTTTCTGTTGTTGTTGTTGTTTTCTTTTTTTGTTTTTCAAATTGTGGTTACTAAAAGATAAGAGCAATGTTGGGTGAGTCATAGAAGGAACTGATTTTTATTTCTTCCTTTGCAAGTAACTAGTTATGTGATATTAGGCATGTTTATAACTTCTTGAGACATTAGTCTCCTCTCGTAAAATAACTAATTGTTAAATTTGTTCTATTTTGGGTATTGCTAAAATTAAATGAGGCAATCTGCATAAAAACTATGCTTTTTGCATACTCAGGAATATGTGAGATTTATCACATTTATGTAGCTTTTAAAATTTGTATGTAAGAAGTCATTGGTTAAATAGTTGAAGTTTTGGGTATGTTCATCATTATGTAACCATTATTATGGTTTCATTTTGTGTATATGCTTTAAAGGAATGGATGATATATGTAGAAAATGCAGTTTCAGTTTCTGGAACTTAGAATTGTTTTTAAAATGTGGAATTCACATGAAGATTTGATAATAGATCAATGTTCTGTTCTCTATAGAAATTACATCATTATAGGAAAAGGAATTGCACTTGTTTTTCTTGTTTGAGCATATGAACTTTAACAAGGCAACCTGAGACTAATTTCTAAGATACGAGATGAAAATGTGTTAAAATAATAGACATATTTCAGACTCTGACTTCAGTCGGAAACATAGATCCCATTTTTATTTCTCCAAACCAGAGGAGGAAAGACTGTTTCTTTCCTGTTTTTTTCCCTTTCTATGCTATTCTTCATAGTCTCTTAAAAATGCCTCTGTTTTCGCTTGTTCCCAAGAATAAGAAATGTATTATGATTGAAATGTTAAAATATGTAGAGTATGTCACATTTTGATGTTAATATCATTCAGAAGAACAGTTAAGCCAGTTATTTCCTATCAAATTGCTGTTAGTTACCAAAGCCAAGTAAATACTGTTATGTGTCATGTTTTAGAATTGTGCTTTGCTTTATCATATACTAAGATGCAGCAAATACTGGTTTACATCTCTTAGAAATGGTTCCAAAACCATAACTATATTAAATATTAGTAAAGGGCTGAATGTGCTTAAGCAATATACAAATGTTCTCTTGATTTACTGTAGAGAATAATTTTGTTAAAGTGGTTGTATTTTCATTTTTATAGGTTCATTTGAGGAACAGTTATTAAACATCTATATATCAGACACTTTTGAGAGTAGAGATAATTTTGTGTAGTACCTGCCATTCGGTATCCTACATGTAGTAAGGGAAACAGAAATCTAAGCAAGTAAATTACAATAATTAACCTCAGTGCTATGGAGTACAGTGGACATAGCAACCAGCTCTGCCTGTTTAAGTCCAGGAAAGCTTTACAGAGCAGCTGGTTTTGATCTTAATCCTTGAGGATGAGTAGGAAATTGCCCAGTAAAAAAGAGTGTAAGAGCAGGAAATTGCATGTGCAGAAAAATGGAGTCGTGAAAGGACCCTAACATCCATATAGTAGGGAGTAGCTAGTTGCAGGGGCAGAAAATCCAGTCGTTGCTAAGTGATAACTTGAAGACCAGTCTTCTCTTCTGACATTCCATAAATCAAACTTGTATAATTGTATAATTTGAAATTCTCCAATTGTATAATTTGAAAATAACATGTTTTCAATGAAAAGTAAAAAGAAAAAGTATTTGTTTTATCTGTGTGTGCATGTGTATGTAGTGTTAAAAGTTATAATGTCAACAGGTCATGGTGTTTTGCACTTGTACTCCCACCTACTTGGGAGACTAAGGCAGGAAGACTGCTTGCGCCCAGGAGTTTGAGGCTACAGTGAGCTACAATCGTGACACTGTACTCTAGCCTGGGCAAGAGACCTCATCTCTAAAAATTAAAAAAAAAATTGTAATGTCTTCATATTTAGAATTTTTGTAGAAACTTCCTTTTAAAAAAAATTGATCCTAAATTTTAAAATGACGAGTATAAACTTGAGTATTGATTTTCTGTCTTCCTTGAGTTATTCAGAATTTTTTTTTTCTACAATAATAGGTACAGTTTAGATAAGAAATGCTTAACTTGGTCAAATTTTAGAAATTCCAGTAATGAAAATGGTAAGTCTCCTATAATCTGGCTTAAGAAAAAAAATCCCCTGGTATTCAATTTATATATAGCATGCAATCTAGATGAATAGGTTTAGGTTTTGTTTGGTTTTTAATAACAACATGCATAAAGGAAATATAATGCTCTCATCAAATCTGTCTCCTTCTGAGAGACAGTAGCCTACTGGTCTGCCTCTCAGGATCCTTATAACATAGTCTTCTTGGATATTAGGTGGTTTTGTTTCATTGAATCTCAGAAGTTTATTGCTTTAGAGGCCTTTTACTGAGTTGGGTCAACATTCCACATCAAGGAGATTTTTCTTTCTAGTCATACAAGAATTCAACTGTTATTAACAGTGATATGAATCATTCATGTACACTAAGAAGGAAATAGTTTCCAGTTGTTTCAAAAACTGTTAAGTTCTAGTTCTAACCATGAGTAGCTTTGTGAAGTGAACTGTATCACTTTTCCAACTGTCTGTGGAAAAGAGAAATGTGAATTAAGTTCTTTGCTCACCATCAGCCATGTCATTATTGAAGATGAAAGCTAAGGAGATAAATCCTCCACTCAGTTTTCTATCATTTATCCAATAGGCTTTCATATGCTCCTTTAGCCATGAGACTGCAAGGTGGTGTGTGAACCTCTGCACTTTATATTAAAGTCTGTTAGAGAAATAATGGGAGTTTGGCTACTTGTTTGTGCCATTAAGACAGCAGCTACCCTCTGCTGCCTGAGTTAATTACATTCTAGTAGTGGGGAAAAAAATGTATTTACCTATATAGACACCCATGAATATAAACATATCATTCATACACTTACAGAGAACATGCAGATACCATTGAGAGTGAGGAAAAATTGGAGTTTATAGCTCACATACTTTAAAATGCTTTGTTTCGAGAGATCCAAGATGGCCGATTAGCAACAGCTCAGGAATGTAGCCCCCAGTGAAAGCGCAGAGAACGAGTGGACGCCGCACTTTCCGACGAATTTTTGTTGCCCACAGACCGGGAGATTCCCGGCAGAGGAGCCACGTGGTCGCCAGCGCGACTCTTTTGGCCGGTGCGGCTGTTTTTCCGGCGCCCCAGCGCGGCGCTTCCCAGTGCGGAGTATACGGGACGGTCGGGCTCGGCTGGTCCCATCCCCACAGGGAGAGCAGCAATTGGAAGCGCTGAGGACTGAGAGTTTCACAGCAAGCACAGCGAACCCGGGAAGGTCCGGCTCTGTGGGGAAGGGGCGTCTGCCAAAGGAAAACTAAGAAACAAAAAAACTTCATCACCGGGCGGAGAGAGATCCAAGATGGCCGCGTAGCAGCAGCTCAGGATTGTAGCTCCCAGTGAAAGCGCAGAGAGTGAGTGGATGCAGCAATTGCAGATGAATTTTTGATGCCCACAGACTGGGAGATTCCCGGCGAAGGAGCCACACGGGTCGCCAGCGCGACTCTTTTGGCCAGTGCGGCGCTTCTCGGTGTGGAGTGTAGGGGACTGGATGCCCTTTTAGTCGGGCTCGGCTGGTCCAATCCCCACAAGGAGAACAGCAATTGGAAGCACTGAAGACGGAGAACAAGCACAGCTGAACCCGGGAAGGCCCAGCTCTGTGGGGAAGGGGTGCCCCCCGAAGGAAAACTAAGAAACAGAAAAAACTTCATCACCAACAAGCCGGACATCCACTCAGAGACCCAATCTGAAAGTCGGCAATTACAAAGACGACAGGTGGAGAAATCCACAAAGATGGGAAGAAAGCAGTACAAAAAGGCTGAGAACACCCGAAATCAGAATGCCTCTCCTCCTACAGGGGATCACAGCTCCTCATCAGCAAGAGAACAAGGCTTGACGGAGGATGAGTGTGATGAACTCACAGAATCAGGCTTCAGAAGGTGGATAATAAGAAACTTCTGTGAGCTAAAAGAACATGTTCTAACCCAATGCAAAGAAACTAAGA
>PVKP010009949.1:17450-66439 GCA_004027715.1 Plecturocebus donacophilus | reverse complement strand
TTAACATTTCATTAAATCTTCTTTCAAGGTTCTTAGTTTCTTTGCATTGGGTTAGACATGTTCTTTTAGCTCACAGAAGTTTCTTATTATCCACCTTCTGAAGCCTGATTCTGTGAGTTCATCACACTCATCCTCCGTCAAGCCTTGTTCTCTTGCTGATGAGGAGCTGTGATCCCCGGTAGGAGGAGAGGCATTCTGATTTCAGGTGTTCTCAGCCTTTTTGCACTGGTTTCTTCCCATTTTTGTGGATTTACCCACCTTTCGTCTTTGTAATTGCCGACTTTCAGATTGGGTGTCTGAGTGGACGTCCGGCTTGTTAGTTATTAAGTTTTTTCTGTTTCTTAGTTTTCCTTCGGGGGGGCGCCCCTTCCCCACAGAGCTGGGCCTTCCCAGGTTCAGTTGTGCTCACTCTCTCCTCAGTGCTTCCAATTGCTGTTCTCCTTGTGGTGATGGGACCAGCGGAGACTTTGGGCACCCAGTCCCGTATACTCTGCACCGAGAAGCGCCGCGCCAGCCAAAAGAGTCGCACTGGCGATCCGGTTGGCTCCTTCTCCACGAATCTCCCAGTCTGTGGGCATCAAAAATTCGTCTGCAATTGCAGCATCCACTCGCTCTCTGCGCTTTCACTGGGAGCTAGAATCCTGAGCTGCTGCTACGTGGCCATCTTGGATCTCTCTCCACCCGGTGATGAAGTTTTTTTGTTTCTTCATTTTCCTTTGGCGGACGCCCGTTCTCCACAGAACCGGACCTTCCCGGGTTCGCTGTGCTTGCTGTGAAACTCTCAGTCCTCAGTGCTTCCAATTGCTGTTTTCCTTGTGGGGATGGGACCAGCCGAGCCCGTCCGTCCCGTATACTCCGCACCGGGAAGTGCCGCGCTGGGGCGCCGGCAAAACAGCCGCGCCGGCCAAAAGAGTCGTGCTGGCGACCCATGTGTCTCCTCTGCCGGGAATCTCCCGGTCTGTGGGCAACAAAAATTCGTCGGAAAGTGCGGCGTCCACTCGTTCTCTGCGCTTTCACTGGGAGCTACATTCCTGAGCTGTTGCTAATCGGCCATATTGGATCTCTCTCTTATTACATATTTTTAAATAACTAGACAGCAAATTTTGAAAGTTTCCAACACAAAAAAGATACACATTTTAGATGAGGAATATGCTAATTGCCCTGATTTGATTATTACCTGTTTTATACAAGTATTTAAATATCAAACTGTACCCCATAAATATGTACAATTATTATATGTAAATTAAAAATATTAATCAGAAAAGCTGAAAATTGCAGTAATAATAAAAGCTCTCAGGAGTCTAGTCCTGAAACTAAAAATCTATTACAGGCAGTTGGCTTTATTAACTTCATGTGAAAGGTACAAAGTGACTCAGGAAGTGTGTTTATCACAGTATAAGAGAATTTTTTATATTCTTCAAATAATATATATGGAAATACATATTTTTATATATAATTATATTTTAATGCTATTGTTATATTTTTGCATAGATGTAGAAATGCCATGCCAACTCAAAATAGACTTATAAGAGAAACGATTAAGTGAAGCAGGAAATCTCTCTCCTTAAGTTTATGTTTGTGGGTGTGTATGAATGTGAATACTAATATGTATGTAAGAGAGAAAATGAACATAGGAAAATTTTTTTGGAAGAATAATGCAAGTAAGAGTTGCTTGAGACTTCTGAGAATATGGGATATTTAGCTGAGATAAAGAGATCAAATACCTGATTCTCAGATTTTGTACCCCCTCATTCACATATTCTTTTTGGTATTAGCAAATTAGCCTGAACTGTTTCCCAAGAGATACTAGAAGTCTGGAAATGGATCATAGTTTGTGTAATCTCTAATATAATACTTGAGTTTTTGCTGGTGGTGGTTGTTTGTTTGCAATTTAACTTACTTTGTGTCAGACACTCTTCCAATCACTTGGAATACATAATTAAGCTAAACAACCAAAGCTTCTGTCCTCATGAAACTTAGATTCCAGGCCTGAAAGAATAAATACAACAACAACAAGCAAAATTAATCAGTAAATTCCATAGTATATTTTAAGATGATAAATGCTGAAAACAAAAAAGTAAAAAAAAGTACTGCAGAAGGTTAAGGGAAATACTAAGTGCTGGGGATGGAAATGTGAGTCAGGTTACAATTTTTAAAAGATTGAGTATTCTTTATTGAAAAGGAAGTATTTCACTAAAATTCCCAAGGGAGATGAGGATGTTAGCCATTCAGATATCTAGAGAAAGAGAGTCCTCGACAAAGTGAACATTAAGTGCGAAGTCTTTAAGGCCAGAAATTACCTGGCATGTCGTAGGACCAAGAAGAAGGGCAATGTGCCTGCATCGCAATTGTTGCTTTTCAGTAAAGAAAAAATTTATCATCTTCTCATTGGTGTAAAATACAAAGACATGTCTCTTTGTGAGACTGCTTGCCTAAAGAGAGCATCTATCATAAGATAAAAATAATCTTATCATAGTCTTAATACTATTAGAGATAAACGAGATAAAGTTTGCAGACAATTGGAAATAAAAGGAGGTATTATATTATTTCCTACATATTATAAATTTTAAAAATACAGTCATCTTAATAGATGTAGAAAAATGCATTTAACAATATAGAACACACCTTCATGGTAATATATCTTAGTAAAATTGAATTACAAAGGATTTTGTTAGTTCCTTAATGGATATCTACAAATAACCTATAACATATGTTAATGTCACATCTAGTAATAAAATGATGAAAACTTTTTCTGTTTTAGATGAAGCATAATATAAGCATACATATTATTGTCATTTTAATTCAGCCTTGCTCTGGACGCTTTGGGCAATGCCATATGAAAAGATGCTCACTACCAAATGCATGAATTGCCCACACCAAATACTTCCTTCTTCCTTTGATTAGTCAATTATAAGCTCAAATTTAGGAGTCATTCTTTGCACCTTCCTTTTACTCACTCCTATATTCAGTCTATCACAAAGTCAGATTATTTATGCCTAAATAAAAGTGTTCCATATCTATCTACTCTGCTACAACTCCATGACCACCGTATTTATCTTAGTTATTATTTCTTTCCTGGACTAGCACAATAACATATTAAATTGTCCAACAGCTTGATGCATTGATTCTTGACCGTTTCATCAATGTGACTCTTTAAAACACAAATCAAATTGTTAAGAGATTTTCATTGCACTTAGGATGGAAAAAAAAAAATCCGGCATGGTCTAGCCCTTAGATATCTCTCCAGTTTCACCCTTCCCCCACCCTTCACAGTCTTATCAATACTGACTTTCTTTGTTACCATCTTACTTATCTCTCTCCTTTACTTTACCTGTGCTATTCCACCTGCCTGGAAGACACTTCCTTCCCCTTTCATTAGTTAACTTCTACTCAACTTTCAAAAACTCACTTGCTCTCGTAAATCTTCCCTGACCTTCTCTACTAGGTTGAGTAACTAAAAAAGGATCTCATAGCACCATATATTTTCGCTGCATAGCATCTGTCACACCTGCAATTTTATATATTTATATGATTCCTTGATTAATTTCCACATATTTTGTAGAATGTATATTCCATAAAGTCAAAAGCTCTGTTTTCCTTACCATTGTGTTTTTTGCACCTAGTATTTCCAGACACCTAATCAGTATTTGAAAATATTTGGTGAACATATAAATGAATAAACACATTTAGAAGATTTACCTATTCAGGACCATGGCTGACTATATGTTCCCTATCTGTATATTCATGGTGGCTTGGATTTTGTTTGATATTTATTACTACTTAGTCTGTAATTGCTGCCTTTAGAAAAACAATCCCATGACCCATCTCACAAGAATTGTAAATAATACCTTTCTGTTAAGTCCTCAAATAGAAAATTTTTAAAAAGAATAAGAAAAAAGAGCAAATTAGCAACAAAGAAAGTACGAGATAATTCAGAGACTACAATAGTAATGTGGAAGGCAGAAATATTACAGACTCAGATTTCTATATATTTTAGTGAATAGAACATGCTCAATCAACATGCCAATTCTAATATTTCAACGAAATTTATTAAGTATATCCTCATAAGCATCAGAGAGATGTTTTTAATGGGTGATTATTTTTGGCTCAAAAGAAGTAGCCTTAAAAATTTCTGAGCTGTGATTGTCAATACCTCATTCTTAGCACTTATCATCTCTGTGCATGTAACCGCATTTTTTCTTGGGTGCTGGTGAGGCACAGCTCCCCCTAGAGAATGCTCTGGGTTCTTGGCCTCCAATCTCTTAAGAATAAGCGATGGGACCACTGCAGGTGCACTGTATGCTCGTAAAAGTAAATATCGGACCCAAGAAGTGTTGCAGAAAGGTGATTTTATTTAGGTAGAGAAAAGAGAAGCACAGGGAGAGGAGCATCACGCACTGGGGTCTGTCGGGGGGAAATAGGGGAGGGACAGTGAGGGGTGGGGAGTCGGAGAGAGAGAACATGGGGAGAAAAGCCAGATATAGGTGAAGGGGAGGAAGGAAGGAAATCACACTGTCATGTGTGTACCTATGCAACAATCTTGCATGTTCTTCACACGTACCCCAAAACCTAAAATGCAATTTTTTAAAAAAAGAAAAGAAAAGAAAAGGAGAAGAAGAGAAAGACTTCTACAAAGAGTGTGAAAGGGGATTCCAGAGGGGAAATCCCAGAGGGGAAGTGGAGCTCCCACTATGTGGGAGGGGATTCCAGAGGGCTGGAAATTCAGCGTGGGTGAAGGAGCAGGGGAATTTATCCTGGGAGACATTCCCACCTTCCCAAGTTCCTCTGGCCAATGAAAGGAGTTCCTTTAAACTTCCGCTGGGGTGATTGACTGTTAGTTTCTTCCTGTGCCCGCAAAATTCAAACATAAACCGTGAAGTCTCCCAGATGGAGAGAGATGGGAGGGGGGCATGGTGCTGGGAAATTCTTGCCCTTAAAACTACGCCCCCTCATGGACCTGGAAAGAGAACACATTCCAGTCAGACTTCCAGCTACCAGGAACTATAACTGCTAAGAAGTTTCTCTGGTCTCTGGAGCTCACTTTGCCAATATGTAGGGCAAGACAGATATTCTGGAGAATTAACAGCCCCCAGGAGTAGCCCTTAACCAATTACTGGTGAGAGTTGGTAAATAAAAACTGCAACTGACCAAATTACTTGAGTGGAGAAACTGAATTTTAAGCTGGCTCTCAGGGTTCCCCTGTGCTATTAAGCTTCAATTGCCATCATTATAACTTGCTTCAAAGTGTGTGCTTTCTTGACTTTTTTCCAACATTTGTCTCGTTTCTTCACTTCCTTAGTAGAGTTTCTGGATATCCTAACAAAAATAAATTACTTGTGTTTGCATCCTAGTCTCAGGCTCTTCCTTTGGAAGAAACCAAAGTAAGATATTTTACTTTAAGGTATGTTTTAAAAGCTTATTAATGACCAAGTTTTCCATCTAACTCCACCTCCAGAACAACCTAAAAAGTGGATTTGAAAGACTAAAGGTGTCAGAGAGCTACCAAGTCAGACAGAACCTGAATAGCTATTAATAGCTATTACTGTTTGCTGGTATAACTTTGCAGTTCATTTTTTCTTTATCAAAAATTTCACTGAATGTGTAATACACATTAGGTACTTTGCCAATTACAGAGATTACAATATTGTATAAAAAGTGGATCTTTATTTTAAGAAGCTTAATGTTAGTTGAAAAGATAACTATGTAAGCAAATAATTACAATACATTAAATAATATTGGGCAGAGTATCTCCAGAGGATTGTGGGTACCTTGATTTAAATATTTCTGAGAAAGTGTTCAGAGAAGGTTTGATAGCACTTATGTTTCAATAGAGTTTTGTGAACTGAATGGAAATTTACCAGGTGAAACAACTTCATCTGTAGTTTTTATTGAAAGATATTTCTGTGTTTTATTATTGAAATACATAACACTTCCCTGAAATTCTACTAAATTCATGTCTGCAAAATAATCTAGAGTATTTAGCATAGTAATTGATGCAAACCACATGTAAGAATTTATTATTTTTAAAATGACAGAAATAAGGCATGAATACCAAATAAAGTAAGCCTATTTCATTGGGTTGAAAACATTAGGTAGTCAATATTAAAATAACTGATTAAATTAAACAATTAAACTTGCTACAACTGTCTAAGGGTGATTGATAGAGCATTGGGTGCATGAGATACCAAGTGTTAGCAATATTTTAGCAGGCTTTTTCTTGGAGACATTGAAGGAGATTGACATTCCTAGCTCACTGTAACAAAAAGGAGCTTGTTTCAAGTCAGTGTCCCCAAATCTCTCTAGTTGGTGATATTTCTATCTAGCTTGGAGGCTATTCAGTAAGAAGATTGATATTATTACAGATTTTTAAATATTTTTTATTTAAAATTTTTTGGGTACATAGTAGGTATATACATTTATGGGGTACATGAGATGTTTTAATACAGGTATGCAATGTAAAATAAGCACATTATGGAGAATGAGAAATCCACACCCTCAAGCACTTATCCTTTGAGTTGTAAACAATCCAGTTAAACTCTTTATTTTAAAATATATAATTAAGTTATTATTGCCTATAGTCACCCTGTTGTGCTACCAAAGAGTAGGTCTTATTCATTCTTTCTATTTTTTTTGTACTCATTAACTATCCCCACCTCCCCCATTCACCCACCCACTATCTTTCCCAGCCTCTGGTAACAATCCTTCTAATCTCTATGTCCATTAGTTCAATTGTTTGATTTTTAGATCCCACAAAAAAGTGAGAACATGTGATATCTGTCTTTCTGTGTCTGCTGTATTTCACTTAATGATCTTCAGTTCCATACATATTGTTGCAAATGACAAAATCTTATTCTTTTTATTGCTAGATAGTACTTCATTCTGTACATGTGTCACATTTTATCCGTTATCTTTTGATGGACACTTAGGTTGCTTTCAAACCTTAGCTATTGTAAACAGTGCTGCAGACAACATGGGAGTGCAGATTTCTCGTCAATATACTGATGTTCTTTCCTTTGGATATACACTCAGCAGTGGGATTACTGGAACATATGACAGCTCAATTTTTACTTTTCTGAGGAACTTCCAAACTGTTCTATTGCTATAAAGATACCTGAAAATATGGAAGCAACTTTGGAAATTGTTAATGGTCAAAGGTTGGAAGAATTTGAAGGGATCAGAAGATAGTAATATGAGGGAAAGTTTGGAATTATTTAGAAATTAGATAAATCATCTTGAACAAAATTCTGATAGTAAAATGGATAGTTAAGTACAGGCTGATAAGGTCTCAGATGAAAATGAGAACTGTATTGGGAACTGAAGCATAGGTCACCCTTGCTATGCCTCAGCTAAGAACTTGACAGTATTGCGTTTATACTTTAGCAGTCTGTGGAAGTGTGAGCTTAAGACTGATAACTTAGGGTATATGGCTGAAAAAAAAATGTCTAAGCAGCAAAGCATTCATGATGTGGGCTGTCTGCTTCTAACCACCTATGCTCAGATATTGGAGCAAATAAATCACCTAAAGCTGGAACTTATATTTAAAACAAAGACAGAGCATACTCCTTTGGAAAATTTGTAGCCTTGTGGTAGAAAAGAAAAGCCCATTTTCAGGGGAAGAATTCAAGCAGGCTGTGGAGCAACCACTGGCTAGAAAAATGAGCATAATTAGGGTCCAAGTGCTAATATCCAAGGTAATGGAAAAAAAAATACAAAAAACTTCAGAGATACAAATACAAAAAGTTTCAGAGATTTTCAAGGCAGCCTCTCCCATCACAGGCCGAGGCTTAAGAGGAAAGTGTTATTTCAAGGGCCAGACCGCGGTTCCACTGCCTTATGCAGCCCAAGACACTGCTTCTCATATCTTGCTTGCTGTGGCTCTAGCCTCAGCTCAAAGTGCTCCACATACAGCTCAGGCTGCCATCCAAGAGGTTACAAGCTATAAGCTTTGGTGACTTCTATGTAGTGTTAAGCCTACATGAACACAGAATGCAAGAGTAAAAGAGGCTTGGAAACCTCCATCTAGATTTCAGAGGAAAGTTTGTGTGCCCAGGCAGAACCAGGCTGCAGAAGTAAAAATACTGCAGGGAACCTATCCAAGGGCAGTAGCAAGGAAAATGTGGGGTTGAATTCCCCACACAGAGTCCACAGTGGGCACTGCTTAGTGGAGTTGAAATGGGGCCACCACCTTCCAGTCCCAGGAATGGTAGGTTCACTGGCAGCTTGCCTCTTGAGTCCAGAAAACACACAGGCACTAAACACCAACCTATTAGATCAGTTACATGTGCTGCATCCTGCAAAGCCACAGAGGCAGAACCTCCCAGGGCCTTGGGAGACCATGATTTGCACTAGTGTGCCTTGGATGCAGGACATGGAGTTAAAAGAGATTATTTTGGAGCTTTAAGATTTAACACCTTCCCTGCAGGTTTTCAGACTTATGTTAGGTCAATTTCTCCCTTTCAGAATAGGAATGCTTATCCAATGTCTGTACCACCATTGTATCTTGTAAATAATTATTTTTGATCTTACAGGGTAATAGGTAGAAGGAACTTGAATCTCAGATGAGTTTCAACTTTGGGAGTTTTGAGTTTGGACTGAAACAAGTTAGGACTTTGGAGGACTACTGAGAAGTGATTTTATTTTCAAGTGTGAAGAACATGAGATTTTGGGGGACCAGGGGAAGCATAATATACTTTGGATATTTGTGCCCTCCAAATTTCTTGTTGAATTATAAAACCCAGTGTTGGAGGTGGGCCCTGGTGGGAGGTGTTTGGATCATAGGGGTGGCTCACTCATGAATAGTGAGGTGCTGCCCTCACAATAGTGAGTTCTCACAAGACCTGGTTATTTAAAAGTGTGTGGTACCATCCACTTGCTCTCTTTTTCTCTATCTCACAAGTGAGATGCTAGTTCTTCTTTCACTTTCTGCCATAATTAGAAGCTTCCTGATGTCTTCACCAGTAGCAGATGCCAGCACCATGCTCCTTGTACTGTCTACAGAACTATGAGTCAGTTAAACCTCTTTAAAATATAAATTACCCAGCCCCAGGTGTTTTTTGTAGTGGTGAAAAATGGCCTAACACACTTAATACACTGCTGTAATGACTTTGAATGTGTTTTTCTCATTTCCTTCTTTTTTTCCTTTTCTCTCATTTTTTTTTCATATTCATGTGGTTGGAAATTTCTTTTGAGGAAATAAAACACAATTCAGAAGTTTCTTAATGCATATAAAATTAATTTCAAATTCCTGAGAAGGATATTCAAGCCCCACTGCATCTTACCAACTCCCTTTTGAATCTTGTTCTCCAGTACACGTCTTCCATTTATGACCTCTTTGTTCCAATGCACTTACACACATTACACTTGAGCTCTTTTAACTCTTTGTCTTTCTACAAATACTCAATTGCCTTTCTTTAAATTATTATATAATTCATTTAGAAAATATTTACAAAGTGATTGTTATGTGCTAGATACTTTGCTAGAACACTGAAGTGAGGGAAAAAGGTGACAATGTTTCTCCTCTCAAAAAGCTTATAGTTTAGGGTAATATGCAGATAAACAATTGTAGTATCATATAAAAAAACCTCTTACAGAGCAGTAAAGTGTCTTATTGGGGAAAATGGCAGACAGGAGGCAGGACTGCATTGCAGCTCCCACTCAGATGGACAGAGCAGCTTGTGGAAACTTACATCACGAACTTTTTCTCCAATAAATACCACAGGAACATACCAGGAAAGCTGAGAGAATCCACAGATCCTTTGAAGGAAGCAGACTGCTCCTGTAGGCCCTAGAAGACAATCCAATAACTGAATGCCTAAAGTATAAAAGTGTGAAAGGACTATCATCTGCCCATAAAAACACCCTCACTGGGTAGCCTGAAGGTCCAGATCTTCTGAGATTTGACCTTACCTGGAGCTGAAACAATTTAAGAGAGCCCAGTGAAATACAGGGGTAGAAGAATCAGCGAGAGGAGACATGTGGACTTCCTTAAATTGTCTCAGTCCCCAGGGATTCCATTTCTGACTTTGTCTTGCAGAAATCCTATAGGGGAGCTGCCAAAGGAACTGGAAAAAGACCAGAGGGAGAGGCAACTTCCAGTTGAACTTTGTAACAATTTTGACCAAACATAGTATCCTGGACAAAACTCAGTGGAAGGGGTGAATCTGGTATGACGGCACAGCACAGAAACCAAGCCCTGCTTGCTTTCACAGCTCAGAGGCTGGTAGACTGGGGCAAGTTCTCAGCCTTGCTCACCCACTGCCTGGAAACAAACTTAGGGCAAGCAAAATGGGAGTGGACCAGTCTTTTTGTCTGCATGACAGCTGGATGAGACCTGTAACTGCCAGCTTTCCCCTACTTTCCTGCTGACATGCATGACACAGGAAGGCAGCCATAATGTCCCTGGGAACATAAATCCCTTGATTTGATAACCACACCTTCATCCTCCAAAGCAGCTACAGCAAGCACTGCCCAAGGAGATTCTGGGCTCACACATGTCTAACCCTGTCCCTACCTGATGGTCTTTTTCTACACACCCTGGTAGCCAAAGGCAAAGAACATATTCTGTTGGGAGCTCTAGGGCCCCACCCATAGCCTGATTATCCATATACTACCACAGCTGATGCTCTCTTGAAAGCACAATATCCTGGAAGGAGGCCAACCAGCAGGAAACTAGTGCAATAAACAAAACTACAACTAAGGACCCTCAGACAGTCCATTTTACTCCCTTGCCACCTCCACCAGAACAGGTGCTGCTATTCATGGCTGAGAGACCTGAAGACAGTTCACACCGCAGGATACTGTGTAGATATCCGCTAGTACAGGCCTGAAACTTGGTAACCCCACTGGATGGCTAGATCCAGAAAAGAAATAGGAATCACTACAGATAGGGTCTAAGGAAACCACATCCCAAGGAAAAGAGGGAAATTACTACCTCAAGGAAGAACCTCATGGAAAAAAAAAATTCTGAACAGCAGCCTTTTAGTCCCAGATCTTCCCTCTGACATAGTCTATATTCAAATGAAAAGGAACCAGGAAAAGAATTCTGGTAATTTTTTTTAACACCCCCAAAAGATCACACTAGATCTCCAGCAATGGATTCAAACCAAGAAGAAATCCCTGAATTGCCAGAAAAATAATTCAGAAGGTCAATTATTAAGCTAATCAAGCAGGCACAAGAGAGGAGTAAAACCCAACTTAACGAAACTTAAAAAATGATACAAGAAATAAAAGGAAAAATCTTCAGTGAAATATATAGCATAAATAAAAAACAACCACAACTACTAGAAATAAAGAACACACTTAGATAAATTCAAAATGGACTAGAAAGGCCCAGCAATAGAATTGAACAAGCAGAAGAAGGAACTTCAGAACTCACAGACAAGGTTTCAAAATAGCCTAATCCAACAAAGACAAAGAAAAAAAAAGTTTAAAAAATGTACAAAGCCTCCAAGAAGCTTGAGATTATGTTAAACAACTAAACATAAGAATAACTGGTATTCTGAGGAAGAAGAGAAATCTAAAAGTCTGGAAAACATATTTGAGGGTATAATTGAGGAAAACTTCCCTGCCTTTGCTAGAGATGTAGACATCCAAATACAAGAAACAAAAACCACCTGGAAAATTTATCTGAAATAGATTACCACCCAGGCACATAGTAATCAGGTTATATAAAGTCAAGATGAAGAAAAGAATCATAAGAGCTGTGCGGCAAAAGGACCAGGTAACTTATAAAAAAAAACCATCAGATTAGTAGCAGATTTATTAGTAGAAACTCTACAAGCTAGAAGAGATAGTGGCCCTATCTTTAGCTTCCTTAAACAAAACAGTTATCAGCCAAGAATTTTGCATCCATTGAAACTAAGCTTCATAAATGAAGGAAAGATACAGTCTTTTTCAGACAAAAAAATGCGGAGAGAATTTACCGCTATTAAGTTGACATTACAAGAACTGCTAAAAGGAGCTCTAAATCTTGAAACAAATTCTCAAAATACACAAAAGTAGACTTTCATTAAATCATAAATATCACAGGACCAATAAAACAAAAAGACTATAAAGAAATAAAAGAGCAGCAAGGTATTCAGGCAACAAATAGCATAACAAAGAGAATGGTACTTCACATCTCGATATTAATGTTGAATTTAAATGGCCTAAATGCTCCACTTAAAAGATACAGAATAACAGAATGGATAAGAATTCACCAACCAAGTATCTTCTATCTTCAAGATACTAATCTAATATATAACAACTCATATAAACTTAAGGTAAAGAGGTGGAAAACGATATTCCATGCAAATGGACACCAAAAGCAAGCAGAAGTAGCTATTGTTATATCAGAAAAAAACAAACTTTAAAGCAGGCACCAATTGAAAAAGACAAAGAAGGACATTATATAATGATAAAAGGACTAGTCCAAGAGGAAAATATAACAATTCTAAATATGTATGCCCTTAACAATAGAGGTCCAAAATTTATAAAACAGTTACTACTGGACCTAAGAAATGAAATAGACAGATACACAGTAATCAATGGGGACTTCAGTACTCCACTGACAGCACTAGACAGGTCATCAAGACAGAAAGTCAACAAAGGAAGAGTGAGCTAAAATTATACCATAGAACAAATGGACTTAACAGGTATGAATGCAACATTCTACCCCAAAATTGCAGAATATATACTTTATTCATCGGCAAATGAAACATTCTCCAAGATAGACCATATGATAGTCCACAAAACAAGTCTCAGTAAACTAAAAATAAAAATTATATCAAGTACTCTTTCAGACCACAGTGGAATACAATTGGAAATCAACTTCAGAAAGAACCCTCAAAACCATGCAAATGCTTGGAAATTAAATAACCTGCATCTGAATCATCTTTGGATCAACAATGAAATCAAGATGTAAATTTAAAAATTATTTGAACTGAATGATAATAGTGACATAACCTGTCAAAATCCCTGGGATACAGCAAAAAACAACACTAACAGAAAAGTTTAGAGCATCAAATGTCAACATCAAAAAGTCTGAAAAAGCACAAATAGACAATCTAAGGTCACACCTCATGACACTGAAGAAATAAGAACAAATCAAACCAAAACCAGCAGAGGAAAAGAAATAACAAAGATTGGAACAGAAATAAATAAGTTGAAAAAAGAAAATACAAAAGATAAAGGGAACAAAAAGTTGGTTCTTTCAAAAGATAAATAAATTGATAGACCATTAGCAAGATTAATCAAGGAGAGAGAGAAGATCAAAATAACATTAATTAGAATTGAAACAGGAGATATTATTACTAATACCACAGAAATGCATAAGATTATTGAATGTTACTATGAACACCTTCATGTGCATAAACTAGAAAACCTAAAGGAGATGAATAAATTTCTGGAAATATACAACACTAATAGATTAAACAAGGAAGATATAGAATCTCTGAACAAACCAATAACAGTAAGATTGAAATGGTAACTTAAAAATTGCCAACAAAAAAGTCCAAGACCAGATGGATTAACAGCTAAATATATCAGACATACAAAGAAGAATTTGTACCAATCCTATTTACACTATTTCACAAAGTACAGAAGGAGGGAATCCTCCCTAAATCATTCTATGAAGCCAGTATCACTTGGATACCAAAACCAGAAAAGGACATAACAAAAAAAAAAATAAGAAAACTACATATGAATAGTCCTGATGAATACAACAGATGCAAAAGTTCTTAACAAAAAACTAGCAAACTGAATCCATCAGAATATCAAAAGGATAATCCACCGTGATCAAGTGGGTTTCATAACGGATGATTTAACATATGCAAGTAAATTGATGTGATAAACACATAAACAGAATTAAAAACAAAGATCACATGACATCTCAATAGATGTAGAAAAAGCATTTGAAAAAATCAAGCATCCATTTAAGATTAAAACTCAGCAAAATTGACATAGATGGAACATACCTAAATGTAATAAAAACCATCTATGACAAACCCACAGTCAACGTAATACTAAATGGGGAAAAGTTAAAAGCATTCCCCCTGAGAACTGGAATAGGACAAGAAATCCCACTCTCACCATTTATATTCAATGTAGTACTGGAAGTTCTAGCGAAAGCAATCAGACAAGAGGAAGAATAAAGGACATCCAAATTGTTAAAGAGGAAGTCTAATTGTCACTGTTTGCTGATGATATGATTGTATACCTAGTAAACTCTAAAGATTCATTTAAAAAGCTCCTAGAACGGGTAAATGAATTCAGCAAAGTTTTGGCATACAAAATTAATGTAAACAAATCAGTACCTCTGCTATACACCAACAACAACCAAGCTGGGAATCAAATCAATAAATCAACCCCTTTCACAATAGCTGCAAAAAATAAAAAATAACTGGACGCGGTGGCTTGTACCTCTAATCCCAGCACTTTGGGAGGCTCGGGTGGATGGATCACAAGGTCAAGAGATTGAGACCATCCTGGTGGAGATATAAAGGGTTTGATCCTACCTACCGTATTTCAATTTGACAGGGTTTTAGACCTTATTGTTTTAAAATACAAATATTTTAACTGCATAATTATACATTTATTTTTTTCAAAGTCACATTAACGTAAATATTTTTATTTTTGACACAGAGTCTCATTTGTCACCCAGGCTGGAGAGCAGTGTTGCACACACAGCTAACTTCAGCTTTGACCTCCCAGGCTCAAGTGATCCTCCTGCCTCAACCTTCCATATAGCTGGTACAATAAGTGTGGACCACTATGCCAAGCTAACTGATTTTTTGTAGAGATGGGTTCCCATTTTGTTGTACAGGCTGTTCTCCAACTCGTGGGCTCAAGCCATTCTCTTGCCTTAGCCTCTCAGAGTGCCGGGAATATAGGTGTGAGCCACTACACCTGGTCATGAATTTTTAATAGAAAATTAATTTCAAGAATAGCCATTTAGTCATGTTAAGACCTTGATACATTGTTTATCTTGTCCAATTAAACTATGTGAAGTTTCAGCCTTTATTGGTGGTTTCCAGTCTTTATTTACACCAAGTTTAGTTTTTCATGAGCCAATATTTGAAGGTTTAATTTTAGTTTATATTCATAATACATTTTGTATAATAAAAAACTTAACATGCAAAAATAACGATTTTACCCATTACAAATTTTATTTAATATGGATTAGTAGTACCAGTAATATTCATTATGAATATTTATAGATTATACTTTTTAGGGCAAAGAGCATTATCACGACAATGTCTTCACGAACAGTGGAATCCAAACACCCACAAGACCAATGACAGGACCAATACTTCCCAATGAGTGGCCTCCAAATTAAGGCCTAAGGATGAGTAAAACTTTACCAGTTTAATGAAAAATAGGATGGTGCAGATAGAAAAAGTGCTTCAATCAAAGGCTCAGAGATGAATGAATTCATGTTATGTCATAAATTTCTGCTGTTGTACTTTTGTTTATATTTTTTCTTCTACTTATAATTTCTTTCCTCCTTCTCTCCATTTATTGAGATCCTTGACCAGTTACAAAGAAAACTCAAATAATTTCCAGTGGAATGCTTTTTATATTTCAAAGAAAATATGACTATTTTATACTTCTTCAATGTATGCATTGCATGCAGAGAGAAGTTTGAGGTAAGACTACAAACTGAAATAGATATTTAAAATGTGATAAAAATAGATAAGATTATTAGGAGAACATGGTAAGATGATTTGCTATTATTCTGGTAGAATTTTTGTTAAATAAACACAAAGAGAATAAAGTTGAATCGTATGCAGTATTTAATTTGTGTCTTCTGCTTAAATAGATATAAATAAATTTGTCTTTAATTTCCTGCAGAGGTTTTTGAGTGAAATGAGCTTCATTATACTGTTTCACCTTTTTGTTAAATTGAGAGTGAATAAATATGTTACTTTTATCTTTGTTGTCAGTGGTTGATTAACTTGGTGATCCCAATTAAATATTTTCCTTAAACAGGACTGTAAGGACTATGTCAATCCAATCTGAAGAGAATTTTATGTTTCACTGAATTTGGCCAGGCAAATAGAATTTTAGTGCAGAAGATAAATATGTTCAAATTCGTGGTCTAAAACTTATATATATACTACTTATTAGAAAGAGAACTAAATATGCTATAATACACCTGAAAGTTTTATAACACAAAGATTAGGTATTTTTCATAAAATAATAAGTAATAGTCCTTTATTATTTTATTATGTACTTGAATAGAATAAAACATTCAATTTTTCTACAACATTGTTTTAAGCCAAATAAGGTTATTAGTACATCTATAAGAAGAATATATTTGATTAATAGAAAAGTGGTCACTAACATGCATTGTCTTTTTTAACTTTTGTTAATTTCTCAAAATAAATTAAGTTGAAGTAAGTTATCTTGCTTTGTTATCTTCTAAACTTGATCACCTTATCTGAAGCCACTATGCGGACAAGTAGAAAATCCAGTAATTTAAATAGTGTAAAACTCTTGAGTGCTGCTCTCTCATAAATTATAACAGCTTTAATAAATAACTATAGCTTTTTTTCTATATTCCATATGACTTCTGTGCACACCAAGAGGACATCGCTTACTATGCAATAACTTATATGAACATTATAAGATTCTGTGATGTACACCTGAGTCTTAAAATAGTATTCTCTTTAGTTTATATCGCAGGTCCCAGACGGCTTTACTTAATTTAATTTCACAACTACCTTCTTGAGAGAGTATATTAAAGCCAAATAATCCTTCAATAGAATGAGAGAGCAATAAAGTTCACAAATAGAACTACACCACTTTAGTTGTGAATTATATTTTCTCATGAATGAATTTCTGAGTTGCAGTCAAATTTGAAATTAAAAACATCGTGGACAACATGACCTTTAACAGAAAAGAGTTCCTTGTTTCATTAAGAAAAAGGTACACAATATTGGTTATATTTATGTACTAAATAGACCAAAATAGTTAAGATCTCAACCTAAGACAGATTTTTAGTGAACTGTGTTGACTTGTATTTATTTATTTTAAAAAGTGTATAGAGCTTTTTCTCTTGAAATAGTCTTTGACTCCTGTAGCTGAACATCTTCTATATAGGATTGTTTCAGTATCATCCTTGCGTGGTTATTGGTATTCCTGCTTCTGATTAAAATTTAGTTTTCCGTTTTTTTTTTTTTTCTTTCTTTCTTTTTTTAGTTAACATTAAATATACATCCTTAGGCCTCTTTGGCCTTGGTCGGGAATGTAGAACAACTGAAAAAAATTTCAGACAATAGACCAGTAATTAGGCACAGCTTGTAAAGCCAATCCAACTCAGTCTATTTTTGCTCCTAGGGATAGACTGATGATTGACATTGCAGTGAAGGAATCTCAGCGGTGGTTCTGCAGATTATCATAAAACTGCAAAAACAATTAGTAGGTAAAGCTCATGGATTAAATTTAAAAAATCTGTTGGGCAGGAAACATTCCCAACTGAAAGCTGAGGAGGGTAACTTACTGATAAAAGTTAACAGCCTAGAATTATTATATGATCAATACTGCCTGTCAGTTAGATTTCTAGAGTTTTCTATAGTAGTAAATGGTGGCTTTTATTTCTTTTGTTGTTGTTGTTGTGATTCTCTTTACCTTTTGTTCTATCAAAGCAACCCATTATAAAGTGCATGTGTCACATACATCATTTCAAATTTTGGTACAAATGTGCATATATTTTTTTATTGATGGAAATGCCATAATTAAGACTTTGCAAACAGATACATTAGAATTTTACTAAGTTCTAAATAGATGGCATTGGTTGGTTTATCTAGATGTATAATAAGGAAATTATCTATATCTGTATATAAACTTACAGCATTATAAGAGATATAATCTACCATAATTATGGAATATAAACTTCATAGATATTTTAATTCTTTAAATGAATGTCAATGTTTGTATAATCACATTAAAAGTGAACATCAAAGTGCTGATAAATCTTCTCTGCATAAGCGTGTACAAATTGCTGTTTGTAAGAAGTTAGTGATCTTTCTTAAAGTTTGAGACTGACTCAGTTTAACAAATATTTCCTTAACAATTTGTAAAAAGGATAGGTAAAAATAGAAATGACTATGTCACTAAGTATAATGAGTGCAATAAATTGTATACATAGTGTGTGCTACTAAGATTCAGAAGACAGAGAAATAAGATTAAGTTAGGGGGATAGAAAAATTTCATGGCTGTTGCACTTCAAATGAATTTTGAAGGGTGTATTGGCAATTGGCATATATAAATACAGAGGGACGTTTCACATACAGGAAAAAGTATGGTGAATGATCAGCAATATCATGTAATACAATTTGTTAAAAATCAGTTATTGAAAGTACACCAAGACCACTTTTCTGTGAGATTTTGAATACCAAAGTTATAAGTATGTAATGATTGAGAAGAACATGAGAAGTCATGGAAAGTTTTGTTTTATATATAATGGTGAAGAAATATTTTCAAAGTCCATTTTGGGATGATTAATCTACAAGTAATGGGTAAAATCAATTGACAGAGAATCCAAGGGGCCAGCACGCAAGCTAAAGCAATAATGCAATCAGTCAGGAGATAATGAACACGTGAAATAGAGTAGTTGCATTGGGACTGGAAAAAACAGGATACATTTGAAAAAAAATTGTTTTTTAGTATTGACACAATTTTATTTAGAATATCTTCTATTCATGGTTGATTGAATCCACCAATACTCGCAATAAAACACATTTATTAAATACCTAGTTACATTTGAAGATTCCAGAGACGAGTCAACAAGCATGGTCATTGGCTTCTATGACTGTGTTCTTTTGAAGATAAATTCTAATCTTATTGCTTTTTGTACCTCTAGTTTTTTTTGGTGTTTTTTTTTTTTTCACAGAATCTGGAAGACAGACACCAAGTAAATTTATACTGAATGTATAAAAGAATGATTGAAGATTAAGGTTACTAAAGAAAAATTAAATGTCTTAACAAATAACGTGGTTAAAGAATTGATATTTTGTATTCCACATAGAAAAAAGAGGACAATCAAGTTCAACCCTAAATGCTTAAGAACCTCTAGAGAGCCTGATTGGTCCTGTCCTCACAGCACAGTTTGAAAACCACTAATCTAGACAGTAATACACAGAGTATAACTGAAGACAGAGAAGGAAAGCCTCTTGTGATTTTGTAGTGTGTAAGTATAGTCTTGCCTGTAAAACTAGAAGATATCCATCACTGTAGGATAACCAGCCATTTTCCTGATGGGTGGAATATATTCTTCCTAGAATCATGGGGAAACTGTGCAAGATAATTTTTGAGGCTTTTTCTCACCAGTCAATTCTCAGAACTCTTAGAAGACAGGAATAACTACTCGCAGAAACATTTACATTCTAAATATCAGATTATTGTCTTCTGATTCTAACAATGGAAATATATATATAAAAGCAGCTCAAGATTTGGCAAGTGAGTTCTTTTATTTTATATGGAACTCCAAAAACCTATGCCTTTTAAAAGAGTTTGAATACAAGGATATGCAAAATAATCTAAGAAAACTTTACCTTAAGTCTACATATCACCAAATCTTTCTTCTAACTACACTTTGAATTTCACACCTTTGAATTCCAAATGTTTGCAAACGTTTTCTGACCTAACTGAATTGCATTTCAAAGTATATGCTTGGCTCCAGCTTTTGTAAACATAGAATGAAAAAATTTAAGATAGTAGAAACTATAGTACATGACTAAAGAGATATAGGAGTTGATAAAAAGAGAGAAGTAATGTGACTTTGAGGTTTCAGGTTAGGGTTGCTAAAAAAAAATGGTGGAGCTGTGAACATCAAAAGGAGTGGGGAGCCTTTGGGGAGAGTATTATAGAGTAATTTCTCTTTTCAACAAGTATTATGCTTACATAAGTTCTGTAGATCTATTGACAAAACTATTTCAGACAACAATTAGCCACCTCTAAAGACAAGACACTTAAAGATGGGAATAAAAAGTTAAATATTTTTGCGGTTGAATAATTTATTGAAAATTCAGTAGTTTCTCCTGTCAGTTGTGGCCAATGAAATAAATTGGATTAGGGAATAAAAGTTCTTATGTAAAGCTCAATGCAAACTTATAAGATGTATACTTTATGCTTTGGCATTGTCTATTTTAATAAAATGTCTACATATATATTTTAACAGTATGTAATGAAATTGCTTAAAACTTCACTATCTGAATAGATCTGTCATTCACATTGGCAAGTCACTAAGAGAAGGCTGAGGAATAGCAACCAAGACAATGGCTATTTAATGTTTCAGCTTATAGTATGAGGACACACTGATAATATCAGTGACAGCTATTTATTAAAATCAAATGGTTAAGAGGGTGACCTCTGGAGTTGAACTTCTGGGTTTAAATTCTGGCACTACCCTTTATTATGTGTGACTGTAACTGGGTTGCGAGTCCTAGGGGAGAGCAGAGGGGCATCCCGAAGACGCTCCCAATTCCCTGATTGGGAGGGGGCACAGCTCCCTTCCCTACGAATTATTTGTCCGAGGTTCTTGGGCTCCCTTGCCCCAGAAATGGGGAAAAGGCCCTGGAGGTGCAGTGAGCTTAGGGGTCAAGTAAACATTGGACCCAAAGAGTTTTGCAGAGAGCAATTTATTAGGCAGAGAAAGAAAGAGAGAGAAGTAGAGAGAGCTCCTGCTGTTGTGGGAGGGAATCCCAGAGAGGGAAATCTGAGCAGGTAAGGAGCAGTGGAGTTTTAACTTTGAAGTTATTCCTGCCCCATTCATGTTCTTGTCCAATGAGAGGAGTTCTTTCAAACTTCCTCTGGAGTGATTGATTTTCGACTCTGATGCTGGATTGGCTGTTCTACCCAAAGCTGAGGGCCTTCCTCCCAGACCTTTTTGGGGGCTTTTTTTAAACAAAGGATCACATCTAAAATTTTACCTAGCCTCAGAGGAAAGTTAGACAAAGATCTCTGGGTTCCTGGATGGGGAGGTGGTTGGAGGCATGGGGCTGGGAAGCTCTTGCCTTTGAAACTACATCCCTTGTGGACTTGATTTTGCTTAACATGGTCCCTCATGACCTTGGGCAATTTTTATTTAATCTCTGTGAACCTTTGTTTATTTATCTGTACAATGAGAATAATGTAGTAACTACCTCATATGTGATATTGTCACAATTAAATAGAATAATACATGTAAAACAAGCATCAGTAATGCTCCAGAAATATTTGGCTTAGGGTGTGAATATAATTTCTAGTGCTACACATGTGCTACCTTGTACAGATTTATGTCATGTGAATGGATAAGTTGAATAAATCAATTTTTTCCAATTGCATAGTATACAGGAAAACCAAATTAACATGATCTTCATGTTATAACACAAGTGACACTGCATGCTATGACATGGGATGAAGTCATTCTTTGTTATACTACATAAATAGATAATACCCAGTAATATTGATTGATCATTTACTATATGCCAGGAACTGTTTAAGAACTGTGAATTAATTCAATGTCACAGCAATATTCTGATATAAAGCTCCTCTATCAAACAAATAAACAGAAACAGAGAGAAGTTAAGAAATATGTCTAATATTAGTGAGAATAAGAGCTAGAATTTAAACTTTGAAAGTCTGATTTCAGAGCCAATGTTCTTAATTACTACATTAAATTGCATCTCATTCAGAAAGGGTTTTTCAAACCTACTTACACATTATGCAGTATTACAGTGCATTACCAACCAATTAAAAATAACAAACAATTTAAGGTATTTATCCTATTAACAAAAAAAGAAGGCCCAAAAGCAGATGCAGTTTTAAAATCATGTGTAAGTTCTATCTGTTAATTACAACAAGGCCTCTATTTGTAAACAATAAAAATAACTTAGTTAAAATTGTTACATGAACTTAAAAGTATAATGCAAATTCACGTTAATGATGATCGCTTATCTGAAACTCTGGTTTAGTAAACTACTTTGTTTTCTATACCTAATAATTCAAACCGTCTCTAACATCTCATTTAAATGTAAGATGTATTTACTTTGAAGAAGACCTAATGAGATCTTATTAAATCCCCTTACACAAGAAGATGCTTTTATGTAAATTCAAAGAATGACACTTCCTCTGAGTGTTCTACATTTTCTTGCATGCAGCTTGTGTCAATCTCAAGCCATTCCAGTTTCTGAAGGTGCATTGTAATAACCACATTCCCTTAAAGATCCAAGGTCTCCAACCCCAACAATTAGAATTTGAGAGGTTTTATTGTAATTCTAAATCTCTGAATCTACTTCTCTACATCAACGATACTCAAAATTTCAATGAAGACAGTGAAGAAAATGCTAACTCTGGGCTTTCAATTGTCAAAAAAATATATTTTCTTTTTAATATCTTGGCTGTGAGTTTATTTGAGACTTTGGAGGTGTTATTAAACCTAATGTTCTCAAATAGAACAAGTAAAAAAATGTAAGTACATATATCTCTATTTGCGTTGCCTTTTCCTTACTCCTGATTTCAGCCTGGTCTGGATTATTACTTCAAGGAGCAAAATAGCACTATCAGATTTTAGGGACTATCTTTCAGTCTTTGATATTTCCCATTGTTATTTATATAATATATTCTCCCTCTTAATAAGGCAGGCTGGTTAAATGTACTGTACTCTTAAACTACATTTTTAAAAAGTTCAGTATTTGGAATTTGTAGTTGTTATTAATCAAACCGAACACTGGATGGCACTCCTAACTTATAGTAGAAACAATTGCTATTGATAAAATAGGAAGAACTGATTCAAAGTTAACACTAGGTAGTTTAAGTATCTTGCAAATTTTAACAGCTAAAAGTCAGCAAAGAACTTTGAACAAAGATGGTAACAGGATCAGAGTGTTAAAAATAGCGAGCTTGCTTGATATCATCGTGAATATGTGAAACTTGCTTTTCAATTCACTTGACAATGTTGTGCACCAGAGTCAATTTCAGAAATTTTACTCCAATTTTAAGATGCTCAGTCTTAGACCACAAATTAGATTCACCTACTTTATTGTCATCTAAAACCCTGTTTGGGCTGACAATATAGCTAGCATGATTATAGTCTGACTTGAATATCCCTCAAGAAGTTTTAAATATGCTTGATCCCCAAAATGTAATCCTACTGGTTTCTTTTCTGCTTTCGTATTCTTCTTCCAACTTTATAACCAAGATCCTTCAAATGGAAAAGAACATATTAGTATATCTGATTTTTATGTCTGTGAGGAATGCCTTCTTTGGTAATTGAGGTAACAGACGTTGGAATGCTTCAGATATTTCTATGCATGTTCATTGTATCATGCTGGTGCATGGATATTGGAGTAAAATTGACCTGATCTTGAATCCCAAGCTTGCCACTAATAAGCTAGATGAATGGAGTCAAGTTATTTAATGTCCTGGTCTTCAGTTTCCTTAACTATAATCAGATGAATATATAAAATAATACCTCTTCATAGATTTGGTGTATGTTTTAAATAAAATTATGCATGCAAAGTATTTCAGATGATTTTGGACACATAGTATATGCTTAAGGAGTGTTAGCTATTATTATTATTATTACCATTATCAGCTTCACTCATGTCATATATTCATTTTTTATGAATATTTTGTTAAATAATCTCTTAGTTAACTGAAGGTATCTGTTATTCATTTAAATTCTTAGTTAACTTTGAATGGCAGTAACTATTAAGTTGAGAGGCAATAACTTGGAAATCAAGGAATTGATAATAAAGAATAAATTATATATTTTTTATTTTTTCCTCCATACGTTGTTAAATGAATACACTGAGTCTGCCTGTAAATTATGGGATGACAAAATACTGTTATATTGCTGAAGAGCACATTCTTCCTCTTTAAAATAGGTCTGTTTCAAATACTTTTGTTAAAATTCTTATTTTTAGGAGAAGCAGTGGGATGAAATACGTTTTGTGTTGCTTACCATCAGAGCTTTCTGGATTGCAGAAGAGAAGCATGGTAAATTCTCACTTATGGATTTACTTAATATCTAATTCAACATATACAGAAACACAAATATCTTAAGGCTTTCATGAGCCATGCAACACAATGTTATTAATAGCTGCTAAAATACTATTTCTGCTTAGAGTTGATATTGTTTACCAGATTAATGCCTCAAATTACACCTTCCTTTCGGACTCAACTTTATCATTGCCTTTCTCATGAAGAAATATTTTCTTCACACTATGAAAACTTTTGGGACAATAAGTAATTTTAGGGGATTATTTTATAGTTCCAGAGTAATAAACCAAACATTTATTGATATTTTTTAAAATCCCATTTCATCTCAGTTAGGTAAGGACTCTAGAAATCATGTGAACTTTTTTGTTCTAACATTCAAAACAAGAAACTAATACCCCTGCTTCCAGGTTCATGAGGAAGTCATACATATACATACACATAATGAATGTATTTCCTGAGAGCAAACATGTTAGTTCAAGTGTGTAGATACATGAGATAATCATATGAATAAAATAGACACAAGTGTAATAGTCCTAGCTTAAATTTTTATTAAAAATCTGGGAAGATTATTTATTTTCCAGCTTATGAAAGTTGTGTGGAGTTAACCTAGATTCTAGTGCCACCAACAAAAAGAAAAAATAAAACAACAGAAATTTGAAATCTATAATCACAAACAGTGGGAAAAGGACACTCTATTCAACAAATAGTGGAGGGATAATTGGCAAGCTACATGTAGAAGAATAACACTAGATCCTCATCTATCATCCTATACAAAAGTCAACTCAAGTTGGATCAAAGACTTAAATCTAAGACCTGAAATCTTAAATATGCTACAAGATAATTTTGAAAAAACTCTTCTAAACATTGGTTTAGGCAAGGACTTCATGACCAAGAACCTAAAAGCAAATGTGACAAAAGCAAAGCTAAATAGATGAGACTTCATTAAACTAAAAAGTTTCTGCACAGCAAAAGAAAATGCCAGATATAGGTAATGGGGAGGAAGGCAGCAACTCACACTGCCATGTGTGTACCTATGCAACAATCTTGCATGTTCTTCACATGTACCCCAAAACCTAAAATGCAATAAAAAGAAAGGAGAGAAATATCTCTTTTTAAAATTAAAACACAACAAAAAAGAAATAATCCACAGTTGGAACAGACAATTCACAGAGTGGGAGAAAATCTTCACAATATATACATCCTACAAAAAAACTAATATCCAGAATCTACAAAGAACTCAAATGAATCAGCGAGAAAGAAACAAAGAATCCCATCAAAAAGTGGGCTGTGAATATGAATAGACAATTCTCGAGATAATACAAATGGCCAAAAAGTATATGGAAAAATGCTCAACATCACTAATGATCAGGGAAATGCAAATAAAAACCGCAATATGATACCACCTCACTCCTGCAAGAATGGCCATAATCAAAAAGTAAAAAAATAATAGATGTTGGCCAGGATGTGGTGAAAAGGGAACACTTTTATGCTGTAGGTAAGAATGTAAGCTAGTATAATCACTATAAAAAGCAGTGTGGAGATTTTTTTGAAGAACTAAAAGTAGAACTGCCATTTTATCCAGTAATCCCACCACTAGGTATCTATCCACAGGAAAAGAAGTCATTATACGAAAAAGATACTTGCACACATATGTTTACAGCAGCACAATTGGGAACTGCAAAAATATGGAACCAACCCAAATGCCCATCAGTGTGACATTGTCCACCACCTGCAGAAGTCTGGCCTGCAGACCCTGACTCATCAACGGATAAATGAATGCACTCTCACACCATTACAGTGATACAAATGGGCTAGGGATGGTCATTGGCTGCTTTCAGACGGTGAAATGCAACCAGTTGACCAAGACTCCCTGTTCATCCACACTTTTATTCCACAGACTTTACAATAGAGGTTCTATGTTAACACAATTGTGGATAATTAACATGGGTAAGCAAATGGTTTTATGATTGATAAAAGCTTTAGGTTCTGGGCCCAGAGTAAACCCTATTAACAGGTAATTCCCCTTTGATATCCCCCTGAGAGGACCACCCAGCATGAAATTTACATGAATAAACAGTTTGAGGGGAGACAATGGGATATGGGGTAAACAGACTGAAACTGGGAAGGCCTTTGATAGTCTCTCTCTCTCTCTTATGCTAATGTAAATGAGGCAGCTGCCTTCAGCATTCCTCAATAAAACCTTTTGGCCTTCCAAAAGGTTTAAGATTACAATCTCTAACTTTTGCTAGTATTTTGCCAGCCACCCTAAGTGAATAACAATACATCAGTCAATGAGTGAATAAATGAATAAAGAAAATGTGATGTGTAGAATACTACTGAGCCATAAGAAAGGAACAAAATAATGGCATTCTCAGTAATCTAGATGGAACTGGAGACTATTATTCTAAGTGAAGAAACTCAGGAGTGGAAAATCACACATCACATGCTCTGACTCATACCTGGGAGCTAAACTATGAGAACCTAAATCCATAAGAATTGGAATTTTGGGACTCAGTGGAAAGGGTGGGGGGTAGTGAGGGATAAAAACCAACACATTGGGTATAATGTACATTGTTCAGGTGATGAGTGCAACAAAATCTCAGAAATTACCACTAAAGAACATATTCATGTAACAAAATGCCACCTGTTTCCCCAAAACATATTGAAATAAAATATGCTAAAATAAAATGTGGTGAATACTACAGAATGCTACTCAGCCATATAAATGACTGGAAAAATGCATTTTGCAGCAACTTGGACAATATTGGAGGCCATTATTCTAAGTAATGTGACATAAGAATTGAAAACCAAATATCTTTTATTCTCACAAGTGAGAGCTAAGCTGTGGGTATGCAAAGTCATACAGAGTAGCATAATGATCATTGGAGACTCAGAAGGCAGAAAAGTAAGAAATGCCTAAGGATGAAAAATTACCTATTGAATACAAAGTACACTACTTGAGTGATGGGTGTGCTAAAATCCTAGACTTCTCTACTATACACTTCACCCATGTAATAAAAATCTACTTGTACCTCTAAAGCTACTGAAATAAAAAATTTAAAAAACAGTATTCCTATATGTGTTTGAATAAATGCTTTTTATCTTGTTGTAAAGTAGTAAACGGAATTTGAATTTCTTTTTTATTTTATTTATTTTTTATTGCATTTTAGGTTTTGGGGTACATGTGAATAACATGCAAGATTGTTGCATAGGTACACACATGGCAGTGTGATTTGCTGCCTTCCTCCCCATCACCTATATCTGGCATTTCTCCCTATGTTCTCTCTCCCCAACTCCCCACCCCCTGCTGTCCCTCCCCTATTTCCCCCCGACAGACCCCAGTGTGTGATGCTCCTCTCCCTGGGTCCATGTGTCCTCATTGTTCAACACCCATCTATGAGTGAGAACATGCAGTGTTTGATTTTCTGTTCTTGATCAGTTTGCTGAGAATTATGATTTCCAGGCTCATCCATGTCCCTACAAAGGACACGAACTCATCATTTTTTATGGCTGCATAATATTCCATGGTGTATATGTGCCACATTTTCCCTGTCCAGTCTATCATTGATGGGCATTTGGGTTGGTTCCAGGTCTTTGCTATTGTAAACAGTGCTGCAATGAACATTTGTGTGCATGTGTCCTTATAGTAAAACGATTTATAATCCTTTGGATATATACCCAGTAATGGGATTGCTGGGTCAAATGGAATTTCTATTTCTAGGTCATTGAGGAATCGCCACACTGTCTTCCACAATGGTTGAACTAGTTTACACTCCCACCAACAGTGTAAGAGTGTTCCTGTTTCTCCACATCCTCTCCAGCATCTGTTGTCTCCAGATTTTTTAATGATCGCCATTCTAACTGGTGTGAGATGGTATCTCAATGTAGTTTTGATTTGCATTTCTCTGATGACCAGTGATGATGAGCATTTTTTCATATGTTTGTTGGCCTCATGTATATCTTCTTTTGTAAAGTGTCTATTTATGTTCTTTGCCCACTTTTGAATGGGCTTATTTGTTTTTTTCTTGTAAATCTGTTTTAGTTCTTTGTAGATTCTGGATATTAGCCCTTTGTCAGATGGGTAGATTGCAAAAAAATTTTACCATTCTGTTGGTTGCCGATTCACTCTAATGACTGTTTCTTTTGCTGTGTAGAAGTTGTGGAGTTTAATTAGGTCCCATTTGTCTATTTTGGCTTTTGTTGCCAATGCTTTTGGTGTTTTGCTCATGAAGTCCTTGCCTACACCTATGTCCGGAATGGTTTTGACTAGGTTTTCTTCTAGGGTTTTTATGGTGTCAGGTCTTATGTTTAAGTCTTTAATCCATCTGGAGTTAATTTTAGTGTAAGGTGTCAGGAAGGGGTCCAGTTTCTGCTTTCTGCACATTGCTAGCCAGTTTTCCCAACACCATTTGTTAAAAAGGGACTCCTTTCCCCATTGCTTGTTTTTGTCAGGTTTGTCAAAGATCAGATGGTTGTAGATGTGTGGTGTTGCCTCTGACGCCTCTGTTCTGTTCCGTTGTTCTATATCTCTGTTTTGGTACCAGTACCATGCTGTTTTAGTTACTGTTGCCTTGTAGTATAGTTTGAAGTCCGGTAGTGTGATGCCTCCAGCTTTGTTCTTTTTGCTTCGAATTGACTTGCCTATACAGGCTCTCTTTTGATTCCATATGAATTTTAAGGTGGTGTTTTCCAGTTCTGTGAAGAAGGTCATTGGTAGCTTGATGGGGATAGCGTTGAATCTGTAAATTACTTTGGGCAGTATGGCCATTTTCACGATATTGATTCTTCCTAACCATGAACATGGAATGTTTCTCCATCTATTTGTGTCCTCTCTTATTTCGTTGAGCAGTGGTTTGTAGTTCTCCTTGAAGAGGTCCTTTACGTTCCTTGTTAGTTGTATTCCTAGGTATTTTATTCTCTTTGTAGCAATTGTGAATGGCAGTTCGTTCTTGATTTGGCTCTCTTGAAGTCTGTTATTGGTGTATAGGAATGCTTGTGATTTTTGCACATTGATTTTGTATCCTGAGACTTTACTGAAGTTGCTTATCAGTTTCAGAAGATTTTGGGCTGAGACGATGGGGTCTTCTAAATATACAATCTTGTCACCTGCAAATAGAGACAATTTGACTTCTTCCCTTCCTAACTGAATACGCTTTATTTCTTTTTCTTGCCTGATTGCTCTGGCTAGATCTTCCAATACTATAGTGAATAGAAGTGGTGAGAGAGGGGATCCTTGTCTAGTGCCAGATTTCAAAGGGAATGCTTCCAGTTTTTGCCCATTCAGTATGATATTGGCTGTTGGTTTGTCATAAATAGCTTTTATTATTTTGGGATATGTTCCATCAATACCTAGTTTATTGAGAGTTTTTAGCATAAAGGGCTGTTGAATTTTGTCAAAGGCCTTCTCTGCATCAATTCAGATAATCATGTGGTTTTTGTCTTTGGTTCTGTTTATGTGGTGAATTACGTTTATAGACTTGTGTATGTTGAACCAGCCTTGCATCCCCGGGATGAAGCCTACTTGATCATGGTGGATAAGCTTTTCGATGTGCTGTTGCAATCGGTTTGCCAGTATCTTATTGAAGATTTTTGCATCTATGTTCATCATGGATATTGGCCTGAAGTTTTCTCTTCTTGCTGAGTCTCTGCCAGGTTTTGGTATCAGGATGATGTCGGTCTCATAAAATGATTTGGGAAGGATTCCCTCTTTTTGGATTGTTTGGAATAGTTTCAGAAGGAATGGTACCAGCTCCTCTTTGTATGTCTGGTAGAATTTGACTGTGAACCCATCTGGACCTGGACTTTTTTGGGGTGGTAGGCTTTTAATTGCTACCTCAACTTCAGACCTTGTTATTGGTCTATTCAGGGTTTCAACTTTTTCCTGGTTTAGGCTTGGGAGGATACAAGTGTCCAGGAATTTATCCATTTCTTCCAGATTTACTAGTTTATGTGCATAGAGTTGTTTGTAATAATTTCTGATGATGGTTTGTATTTCTGTGGAATCTGTGGTGATATCCCCTTTATCGTTTTTTATTGCATCTATTTGATTATTCTCTCTTTTCTTTTTTATTAATTTGGCTCATGGTGTGTCTATTTTGTTGATCTTTTCGAAAATCCAGCTCCTGGATTTATTGATTTTTTGAAGGGTTTTTTGTGTCTCTATCTCCTTCAGTTCTGCTCTGATCTTAGTTATTTCTTGTCTTCTGCTAGGCTTTGAGTATTTTTTGATCTTGCTCCTCTAGCTTTTTCAATTTTGATGATAGTGTGTCGATTTTAGATCTTTCCTTGTTTCTCATGTGGGCATTTATTGCTATATATTTTCCTCTAGACATTGCTTTAAATGTGTCGCAGAGATTCTGGTACTTTGTGCGTTCATTCTCGTTGGTTTCAAAGAATATCTTTATTTTTGCCTTCATTTCATCGTTTATCCATTCAACATTCAAGAGCCGGTTGTTCAGTTTCCATGAAGCTGTGTGGTTCTGAGTTAGTTTCTGAATTCTGAGTTCTAACTTGTTTGCCCTGTGGTCTGAGAGACTGTTTGTTATGATTTCCATTCTTTTGCATTTGCTGAGGAGTGATTTACTTCCAATTATGTGGTCAATTTTAGAGTAGGTGTGATGTGGTGCTGAGAAGAATGTATATTCTGTGGATTTGTGGTGGAGAGTTGGGTAAATGTCTGTTAGGTTGCCTGGTCTAGGTCTGAATTCAAGTCCTGGATATCCTTGTTAATTTTCTGTCTCGTTCATCTGTCTAATATTGACAATGGGGTGTTAAAGTCTCCCACTATTATTGTGTGGGAGTCTAAGTCTCTTTGTAAGTCATTAAGAACTTGCTTTATGTATCTGGGTGCTCCTGTATTGGGTGCTTATGTATTTAGGATCGTTAGCTCTTCTTGTTGCATTGATCCTTTTACCATTATGTAATGTCCTTCTTTGTCTCTTTTGATCTTCACTGGTTTGAAGTCTGTTTTATCAGAGATGAGAATTGCAACTCCTGCTTTTTTTTGCTCTCCATTTGCTTGATAAATCTTCCTCCATCCCTTTATTTTGAGCCTTTTTGTATCCTTGCATGTGAGATGTGTTTCCTGGATACAGCACACTGAGGGGTTTTGGCTTTTTATCCAGTTTGCCAGTCTGTGTCTTTTGATTGGGGCATTTAGCCCATTTATATTTAGTTAATATATTTAGTTAATATAATAATTATATTTAGAATTTGATCCTGCCATTTTGATGCTAGCTGGCTGTTTTGCCCGTTAGTTGATGCAGTTTCTTCATTGTGCCAATGCTCTTTACCATTTGGTATGTTTTTGGAGTGGCTGGTACTGGTTGTTTCTTTCTATGTTTAGTGCCTCTTTCAGGAGCTCTTGTAAAGCAGGCCTGGTGGTGATGACATCTCTGAGTACTTGCTTGTTAGTAAAGGATTTTATTTTTCCTTCATTTATGAAGCTTAGTTTGGCTCGATATGAAATTCTGGGTTGAAAGTTCTTTTCTTTAAGGATGTTGAATATTGGCCCCCACTCTCTTCTGGCTTGTATGGTTTCTGCTGAGAGATCTTCTGTGAGTCTGATGGGCTTCCCTTTGTAGGTAACCCGACCTTTCTCTCTGGCTGCCCTTAGTATTTTCTCTTTAATTTCAACCCTGGTGAATCTGACAATTATGTGCCTTGGGGTTGCTCTTCTTGAGGAATATCTTTGTGGGTGTTCTCTGTATTTCCTGGACTTGAATATTGGCCTGCCTTGCTAGGTTGACGAAGTTTTCCTGGATAATATCCTGAAGAGTATTTTCCAGCTTGGATTCATTCTCTCTGTCACATTCAGGTACACCTATCAAATGTAGATTAGGTCTTTTCACATAGTCCCATATTTCTTGAAGACTTTGTTCATTCCTTGTTCTCTTTTTTCTCTAATCTTGCCTTCTTGTTTTATTTTGTTGAGTTGATCTTCTACCTCTGATATTCTTTCTTCTGCTTGGTCAATTCGGCTGTTGAAACTTATGCACGCTTCGCGAAGTTCTCGCATTGTGTTTTTTGGCTCCATCAATTCACTTATATTCCTCTCTAAGTTGTTTATTCTCTTTAGCATGTCGTTAAATCTTTTTTCAAGGTTCTTAGTTTCTTTGCATTGGATTAGAACATGTTCTTTTAGCTCAGAGAAGTTTCTTATTACCCACCTCCTGAAGCCTGATTCTGTCAATTCATCACACCCATTCTCCATCCAGCCTTGTTCCCTTGCTGGTGAGGAGTTGTGATCCCTTGTAGGAGGAGAGGCGTTCTTGTTTTAGGTGTTTTCATCCTTTTTGTGCTGGTTTCTTCCCATCTTTATGGATTTATCCACCTGTTGTCTTTGTAGTTGTTGACTTTCAGGTTGGGTCTCTGAGTGGACATTCAGTTTGTTGATGATGAAGTTATTTCTTTCTGTTTCTTAGTTTTCCTTCTAACATTCAGGCCACTCTGCTGCAGGACTGCTGAGGTCTACTCCAGGCCCTGCTTGCCTGGGCATCACCTGCAACCTAGTCACTGTCTGCCTGCAGAGGCTTTGCTGAGCAGCTGTGTACTCCGCCCAGCTGCCATCTTAGCTTCCCTGCAGTCTTGTTTATATGGGTATAGTTAGAACTGCCTCAGAAATGGCGGCCTACTTCTATAATGACGGACTGTCTCTGTAATGGCTGGCTGCCTCGGCAATGGCGGGCTGCCTCAGCAATGGCAGACTACCTCCGTAGTGGTGGACTGCCTCGGTAATGGCGGACGCCCCTCCTCCACAGAGCTGGACTGTCCCGGATTCAGCTATGCTTGCTGTGAAACTCTCAATCCAGAGCATTTCGGATTGCTGTTTTCTTGTAGGGGTGGGACCAGCCAAGCCTGATCACCTGGCTCCCTGCCTTGGAGCCCTTTTTTTTAAGTTGAATGGGCAACTCTGTGTCCCAGGTGTTCCAGTTGCCTGTTGAAAAGGTGCTGGGATCTGTGTGATTTCCTGTGCAGTGACCCACTGCACCAGCTGAAACAGCCGTGCTGAGATTTGTGGTGCCTTTTTACCCGGGAATCTCCTGGCCTGGCTCCCTGTTTCAGTCCCCCCCCCTTTTTTTTTAATCAGTTGAATGGGTAACTCTCTATCTCAGGAGCTCCAATCGCCAGTGAAAATTGTGCCCGGACCCATGTATTCTGTGCGTTGAACTGCTGTGCCGGCCAAAACAGCCTCGCCGGCCAAAACAGCTGCATCAGCCAAAACAGCCATGCAGGCCAAAACAGCCGCGCCTGCCAAAACAGCTGTGTTGGCAACCCGTGGGGCTCCTCTGCCTGGGAATTTCCTGGTCTGTGGGCAATAAAAATCCGTCTGGAAATGTGGCGTCTACTCACCCTCCACACTTTCACTGGGAGCTGCAATCCTGAGCTGCTCCTAATCAGCCATCTTGGATCTCTCTTGTAATTTGAATTTCTTTTACAGTGTGTGCACACCTCTGTGTGTGTGTGTGTGTGTGTGTGTGTGTGTGTGTGTGCCTGCACGCACGTGGGTGTGCATTGTCTGTGTATAGGGAAGTGTAAGTATACTCTATTAGGGGATATGACAAATCATAGATGCCATATATGTTTAAATGAGCTTTTTTAGTTACATTTAGGTAACTAAAAAGCAGAAAAATACCTATTACTATCATTTTTTGTTCTGAAGATTATATGAAAGGAACATTCCAATGAAATTAGTCTCAAGGGAAAACTAATCTTTTAAGATTTTAAGATGACAAAGCAGTTTTGCTACAATGTATTTGTTGGTTTTAATCCTCCCAGTTTTCAAGTATACTGATATTATCTCAAATATTAAGGCCTTAGGAGTTTCCCACATACAAATAAGCAGAATTACTATAAAATATTGTGTCCAAAATGGGACATTTTTGAGAGTTAAAACAGACTCAATTAATCATAGTGGTAGAATAACACACAAAGGTGAGACCTGTCCCAAGCCAACTAGAAAATATGTTTACTATTACTAAAAGCTGACAATAATTAAATTAATGACTAGGGGGAAAGGTCCACTTTTTTCAAGTCCATGACAAGCTAGATCACAAGTTTGGTTTGGATGGGAGTCAGGTTTTAAACTTTCTTTGTACTCATAGCCACTAAATGAATACTCATAGCCTCTAAGTGAGCAGGACAAGAACTGAATAATAGCAATAATGACAAGTACTTGCTGTGGGTCAAGCAGGGTTCAAGGTACTTTATAAGTACAAATTTAAACCCTCTATAGTCCTATAAGTTACTAATGTTATCATCTCCACCTTAAAATAAATAAACTGAAAAAGAACTGTTAACTTTCCCAAGCTTACCCAGTACTAGGATTCACACTCTCATCTCCTCTCTTGCTTGTATTCTCTTCTCTTTATGCCCTTACTTATCTCTATCTGCCTCTCTTTCTGCTTTCTTCTTCCCTTTTTTCTTCTTTTCTTGTATCTCTTCTGTCTTCTTTATTTATTCCTACTTATCTTCTCTAATCACTTATGATTTCTGGTTTATGGTATAGCCCATTTTGCGAAAACGTTCTACTACTCAAGAAAAGAAGAGGTGTGTAAACCATTGGATTTAACGTTCTCTGTATTTTTAGTGCTTAAATATTTCAATGAATATTATTTATTGACTACGATGTAGAAGAATCTCTTCTAAAATGTAGCAGTATAAAAAATGAGAATGAGTAGGAGATTCCCTGAGTTAGAGGAATGTGCAGTTTAATGTAAGAATTAAACAGACCAGGAGCTGTGGCTCATGCCTGTAATCCCGGAACTTTGGAAGGCCGAGGCAGGCACATCATGAGGTCAGGAGATCAGAACTATCCTAGCCAACATGATACAATTCTATCTGTACTAAAAATACAGAAAAAATTAGCTGGACATGGTGGGTGCCTGTAGTCCCAGCTACTCTGGAGGCTAAGGCAGGAGAATTGCTTGAACCCGGAAGGCAGAGACTGCAGTGAGCTGAGATCACACCACTGCTGCACTCCAGCTTGGTGACAGAGCAAGGCTCCATCTAAAACAAAAACAAAAACAAACAAAAAAAAAGAATTTAAACAAAATATCTAAACAAAAAAAATACATTATTATTCCACAGAAAAGAGTTCATTCTTACAGAGATATTCCTTGCAGTTGAACTCTTGGTATATGCTTATTTAAAATTATGTATGGGGTATGTTTGGATTAGTGTCTACCAAAGCAAATTACTACCTAAGTAACTCTTATTTCCTTACAGTATAGAAGTTACAAGTACACCCTGTTCTCTCTACCCTTCTCATTCTTGGCCAATCTTCCATGATTCACCCAATAAATACCTAGTACTGCCTCTATATCAGGCATAATACTGGGATTCATAACATTTAGCAAGCTTTTTAAAATTATGTGTTTACTCATTTTTCTCTCCCAGTAAGCCAGTTTTAATCCAGGGATGCCTGAATGGATGGGGCTATGTGATGAAACCTTGTGAGATTATATGCAACACTTTATGTCTTCGAACATACAGTATGTTCATTTTTTGGACAGAGATTCAATATACTTCATCAGAATTTCAAAAGGAACCATGTGACATAAGAAATACCTCCACCATAATTTGAATATTGAGCACCTCAGTGGTTAAGATCATAAACCATAGATTTAGCCCAATCACCTATAAAATGGGTGATACATGGTAAATGACATAATTCTTTAGCTTGATTTTTTCTCTCTGGTTTATTGTAGGGACTAAATGTAGTGATTTGTGTAAATCAGTTAATATAGTATCAGGCACTTAGTATGTACCTGATAAGCATTAAGGAAAAATACAGTATTTTTCACATAGTGAGCATTCAAATAACAAACGTGGCTGGGCGCAGTGGCTCACGCCTGTAATCCCAGCACTTTGGGAGGCCAAGGCGGGTGGATCACCTGAGATCAGGAGGTTGAGACAAGCCTGACCAACATGGAGAAACCGTGTCTTTACTAAAAGTACAAAATTATCTGGGTGTGGTGGTGCATGCCTGTAATCCCAGCTACTCAGGAGGCTGAGACAGGAGAATCGCTTGAACCCAGGAGGCAGAGGTTGTGGTGAGCCGAGATTGCACCATTGCACTCCAGCCTGGGCAACAAGAGTGAAACTCAATCTCAAAAAAAAAAAAATACATAATGTGAGCATCTCCTTAAGTCAGAGTTCCACAGTCTTGGCACTATTGACACTTTGATCAAGATAATTATTTATTATGATGGGCAGTATCATAGGATGTTTAGCAGTATCCTTGACCTACTAGATGCCAGTAGCATGCCTCTCCCAGTTGTGGCTACCAAAATGTCTCCAGACATTGCCAAATATCCTCTGACAGAGAGTCACCTCCTCCCCTCTAAGAACACATTAATAGAGTTGAGCAACAGGTTATTAATATAATTATTTTTATCTAATATGTCACAGTTGGAGGTACCATATTGATCCAGTAAGTAGCAGATCACTTTTTGTGGAGGAGACTGATATGATTTCCATTAGTGGACATTCCCCACAGAACTTCAACTACATCCTCCAGGAGTCCAGAAACCATGGTTAAAACAGGTAAGTTGAGGCATTCGCCAATGTGAGGACACCTTGAAATATTCTCTATTGTTAGAGCATATCTAGGCACTTGCTAGGCAAAAAATATGGCTCCCTCACCATCACAGAAAACCAGAATAAGCCAACAGACACAAAAAAGAACAAAAACAAGGACCAAACTACTTGAATCTTAGATACAATGTTTCTAAGGTGAAATTAGAACTCTCATTTACTTCAACAAAGGAGATATGCTCAAAAGTTACTAATCTTTCACTCTATCAGATAAATTACCAAAAGATTATGGTGGAACATAAAGATGCTATGGAAATCTCTGAAATTTTGAAACATGAAACAAATCCTGGAATTCCTTGGTCCTAAAATTTTACCCAATGGCTTACAGGTAAGATAATATATGGGTACATTAATATTTAACCTTAGGTATTGAAATGCGTTTTTACGATTTGGTCACAATGAAGTGAAAAAGTATCATATTTTATATTTTTGGTCCTTAGAAAAAATGCAGCAAAAAGTAACTTCTCTTTTCAAGCCAGTCAGTGCACAATGCTAACATGATACAAATTCTATTTTATCATAAGATCTTGCAAATATAATGAAACACTTCTGTTTAAGACACTTATCGAAAAAGCCAATGGGTCTATTTTTAATTGTGAGAGGATTTAAACTGTTCCTTAATTTATATAAGAAAATATTTCACTGATGAGATAAAAATGTTAAACCCACAGTTAAGCTGTTTGCCTACAAAATTAGTGTCTCTGTGTGTAAGAGCCCTTGATGACTAGGATTTCAAGGTCATATTGCAAAAGAGCAATTCGTGGAAGAAAATTGTTCTGATCTTTTTCAAAGCTTCACTTATTCACTGCCATGAAATGCATTTTCTTAGTTTACCATTAATCTTTATTGGGTACTGAAAACTGATAGATTTGGTGTCAGATGCTGTGCTCTGTACATGGGGATTTAAAATATAGGAATCTTGCTTTGATTTATGTGGATGATCAAATTTTTTATGTAATTATGAACATAATGTATTTTCTTTTTATACATTTTTATGAAAAATTATGCAAAATTAAAAATTATTTTGTTTTAGCGAGTTTTTCCTTCATATGATATATATATATATATATATATATATATACATACACACATATGCTTATGTATTGTGCTCATGCATCTTTCTTTGAGTAATATACGTTTATCATGAAGATGTGCAAGTGTGGGTAGAGTGCCTTTAGGAAATGAATGTATTCTGAGTGTAAAAATTATTGTGACTATGGAATGTACAAAATCAGTCTATATATTAAGTTATACTTTTGTGACCTCTAGCATATTAGAATCACAGTTGACATTTCAGGATATTTATGCTTAGAAAATGTCCTACTTAAAAACACCATGGAGGAAAAGAGTTCATTTTGCTTCTGTGAAATATGGAAACTGCTCATATTTAATAGCATAAAGAATTTTTTGAATTTGCTGTCTCAGAGGTGTGTAAACAATTTCAAATTGAGAAGTAGTATTCTATTTTTCAGTACTTTCCTCATCTTTGTGGTGTTTACATTCATTGTACAATCAAGCATATACCTTAATAAAGTCCAGCTAAACCTAAACAATGCTAATTATCTGGATGAAAGCCTGTAAAAGCAAATGTGAAATTCATTTTACACATTTTATATGCATATATATGTGTGTACACACATACACACACACACACACACATATATATATATATATATATATATTTAGGTTAAAATAATGGAATGACAGACTTTCAGACATGAAAGTTTCCCTAGAGAACATTTAGGCAAACCCTCTCATATTCCAGGTAGAGAAACTGAGGCCTAGATGAAAGAAACAACTTTGCCAGTATAAAAAATAATGATATACCCTAATCTTCAACTTGATATTGCATATAAGTAAGCCCCAGAAACTGACCATAAAACAATCAAAGGAGACAGTAATGACGTAGTAATGCTATTAATATATTTAAACAGTGGACATTTTCAAGTGAAGATGCAGGAAAAACTGGATAGAAAGTGTTTATTTTCTGTGATATTTTTACTTTTCTTCTCTTATAAAAGCTGGGCTGATCCATCCACTGGGTTTTTTTTTTTTAATTGGAGATAGAGAGATAAGCATGAAATGAGAATAAGTTTAAGCTTCATGAGAAAAAGATGCAGCAAAAGGAGCAGAAGACCATAAGACAGTATTTACTCTTAATGCACAAATATATAAAAAATGTTTAAGGGAGGTAAGTGATAAAAAGCATCAGAAAAGTAGAAAGCAAGAGAAACACACCATGATGTTGTAAGTATTAACAGCAAGTGGCACAAACATAAGTAATAATAAAACTAGCTATACTTTAACATATTGAGGAGGGAAGTTAGGCATTTTACAAAATTTGGGGTAGAGACACTTCTAGGGACAATAACTAGCAAGCTTAATAGACCCAGATAACTATAAGATTTTAAAATAGAGTTGTCAAAACAAAGAGAACAGAAAAATAGACTGACTTGGATGGGTACTCAAGAGTCATCTGGTAACTATGCTAGTGGTCATACAGGAACTAACAAACAATCCACAGTTGCTTCATGTGTACTCTGGTCCACTTGATAAAGCATGGATGTACTAATAGGGTTCTTCAGAAAAACAAAAGCAATAGAATGTGTGTACACATGGTTTCAGTTATCTGAAACTGCAGTAATTTATTTAAAAACAGGAATTTATTTTTTATAATTATGGAAGCTAAGAAGTCTAAATCAAGGGACCACCTTTGGTGAGGGTCTTCTTTCTGGTTGGGACTCCAAAGAGTCTCAGGTTGGTACAGAGCATCACCTTATAGGAGGGCTGAGCATGCTAACTCAGGTATCTTATCTTCTTCTTATAAAGCCACCAGTTCTACTTCAGTGATAACTCATTAATCCATTAACCCATCAATCCTTCAATTCATAAATGGATTAATAAATTCATGAGGGCAGAGAGCTCTCATGAGCCAATCACCTTTTAAAGGCCTTACCTCTCAATACTGCCAGACTGGGGATTAAATTTCAACATGGTTTTTGGAGGAGACACACATTAAAATGATAGTAATCTTTCCCTGCCCCTCAGAAAGTGATGACCTTCTCACATCCAAATATACATAGGCCCAATCTCATCATATATATTAGCACCAACTCAAAAGTTCAAAGTCCCATATGTAAAGTTAAAAGAAGTTATCTACTTCCAAGGTACAATGGTGGGACAGGTATAGGGTAGACATTCCCATTGTGAAAGGGAAAAATACTCCAAAAGAAAGGGATAACAAGCCCCAAGCAAGTCTGAAACCAAAGAGGGCTGATATTAAATCTTAAGGATGGAGAATAATTTCTCTTAATTCCATGCCCAGCATCCTGTGCACAGGATTCTCAGTCCCTGCTTCAGCTCTCTCAAACTGGCATTGCACACACTGGTAGCTGTATGGTTCTGGGATCTCGGGCAGCCCCACCCCTACTTTACTAGGCATTGCCCTGTGGAGACTAAGGCAAATACCACCCCACATTTCTGCTCAGCATTGTGGGAGCTTGTGGGAGCTCTTTGTGATGACTCTGTCCTTGCAACAAGTCTCTCCTGGGCTCAAAAGCTGTTTGGTACATTCTTCGAAATCTAAGTGGAAGCTGCCATGCCTACATAGGCTCTGGCATTCTGTGGGCCTGCATAATTACCATATGGATGCCTTTAAGGTTTACAGCTTCATTCAGGGAAGCTGGTCAAGCTGCACCTGGGGCTACTTGAGCCATGGCTCCAGTGGCCAAGGAGTCTTAGGCTGGAATGTAGGGCAGAGACATGAAGGGGACCTGGGCAGCAAGCCAATGGAGGGAAGCTTGGGTCTTTTCACAAAAACAATTATGCTCTCCTAGGTCTCTAAGACTGTGATGGGAGGGGAAGACTCAAAGATCTCTAAAAAGACTTCAGGGTCTTCTATCCATTCTCTTGATAATCCCTTCTCTCTGTACTAATCTCCTTAGCAAAAGGTCATTCGACTTTATCCTTTGTTTCCTCTCACAAAACATGCTTTTTCACTCTACATGACCAGGCTTATAGTTTTCCAAATCTTTCCACTTTGTTTTCCTTTTGATTATAAATTCTCTCTTTAAATCAATTTTTTCTTCTCACAGCTTAATATAAGTTGCTGTAAGTAGCTATGCAGCAGCCCAAACACTTTGTTCCTTAAAAATTTCTTATGTCATATCCTAATTCTTTGTTCTTAAGTTCTGCATTCATAAAGCCCTACATTGGATATGATGCAGCCATGTAATTTGCCAGTGTATTAATCCATTCTCACACTGCTAATAAAGACATACCTGAAACTGGGTAATTTATAAAGAAAAGGAGGTTTAATGGACTCACAGTTCCACATGGCTGAGGAGGCCTGACAATCATGGTGGAAAGCGAAAGAGGAGCAAAGGCACTTCTTACATGGTGGCAGGCAAGAGAGCATGTGTAGGGAAACTTCCCTTTCTAAAACCATCAAATCTCATGAGACTTATTCACTATCACAAGAACAACATGGGAAAAACCCGCCCCATGATTCAATGACCTCCCACCAGGTGCCTCCCATGAAACATGGGGATTATGGAAGCTATAATTCAAGATGAGATTTGGATAGTGACACAGCCAAACCATATTATCCAATTATAAATGAGAAGAATGGCCTTTATTCTAGTTTCTGATACCTTGCTGCTCAGTTCTATCTAAAACCTCATCAGAATGGTCTTTACTGTCCAGATTTCTATCAGTATTCTTGACATAAACACTTAATCAATCTCTAAGGATTTCCAAACTTTTCCTAGTCTTCTTGTTGTCTAAGCCCTTATAAGAATCGTGGCTTTTTCTAGCCTGCTCCTCCAAATTCTTTTAGTCTCTTCCCAATACTCAGTTTCAAAGCAGCTTTCACATTTTCAGTTATTTATTGTTATCATTGATTATTCACTACCAATTTCCTGTCTTATTTCATTTACTGCTACTTTTAACAGAATACCTGATACTTCGTGATTCGTAAAGAAAAGAAATTTATCTTTGTATTTTTACATATATGAAGGCTAACAAAGTCTAAGGTCAAGTGGCCACATGTGGTGAGGGCCTTCTTACTGGTGAGGATTCTGTGCAGAGAACTGGAGCAGTGCAGGGTATCACATGGTAAGGGAGCTGAGTATGCTAGCTCAGGTCTTTCTTCTTATAAAGCCAGCAGTTCCACTCACATGACAACCTATTAATTTATTAAGTCACAAATAGGTTAATCCGTTTATGAAAGCAGTGGAGGTGGGTAAGTTCAAAATACACAGGGTGGAGTGGCAGGCTGGAAACCTGGAAGAACCAATATTTCAGTTCCAGTAGAAAAGTTATCTGCTGTGGATACAGGAAAAGCTGATATTGCAGGTAAAGTACGAAAAAAGTCTGCCAGAGATTTTTCTCTTGTTCTGGGATGATCCTTCTTTATTTGTTCTCTTCAGGACTTCAACTGATTAGGCCCACTCACATTAGGGAAAACAATCTGCTTTACTTAAAGTTCACCTATTTAAATTATAATCTCATCCTAAACATCTTGAAAAAATACCCAAAACAATGTTGAATCAAATATATGGGCAATCTTAGCCCAAGCCAGTTTGACCATTATTGTAGGGATATATAAGGACAGAACTTACCTGCATATATTTGCAACCTCCGATTGTGATTAATCTCTGTTTACTCCACTCTAAATGGGTAACCATACTAGACTTTCTCTTGGTGCTCATATGAGTAATACCCATATCCCTTCAATAGCTAAAGAATAAAGCAAAAGGCAAGAAATTGATTTTTTAAAATTTGAACTATATCAATCTTATTTATGGAAAATAAGAGGTAGAATAAGTCCAATGAGACAAAAAGACTTAATATAATAAATGCAGAGCTCTAAATTTTTACTCCTTTGCGGCTTTCCATTCTGAACAGTAATTGCTAATCTGATTTTGCTAGTATCACTATGACTTGTTTGAGATGCTTAATTTAGCTGTAAAGCATTTGCCCTGTACTCTGTTATACTTCACCTATGGTTGCCTGTGCATTTTTCCTACCTGCAAAAGTAAACCATTTGAGTTTGGCTTATGCAAAATGACACTCATAAATAAACTCCTTTTGTTGCTTTGTTTATTCTTTCCATGAAATTGAGGAAATTGTGTGCATTCTCATAGACTTGTTAATTAGACTTGATTGCATAGATATATGTAATTTCTGAGAACAAATTTATGAATTATTTAAAGAGGGATAAACTGAAAACATTATAAAAATATGCAATTTTGTTCTTAGCAGTAGAATTTTAACCATATTTTGATAAACAAATTATTTTCATGAGGATAAGGTCTCCATTCTTTGTTTAAATTGTAGCCCTTCAGTTTCTCTTGCTTAATAACAATTTTTATACCCTCATTGTTATATGAGGATATAGGGGGAGTGATGAAAAAAACTTTTGCTGCAAAATTCTGTTTAGCCATGAAATAATATTGAACGCAGTGAAATTTTAAATAGCATTCTGTGACACTGTAAGTGATTTTATGATATATTTTGGTATTTCAATTATAAAACCAACTTGGATAGTATCTAAATAGATTCTGCCTTACATAGGCCCCAGTCTAAAACAAATTTTTGGTTAACAAAATTTTGGTATAATTACAACTATTTCATTAATCAACCTTCTGCTAATTGTTGGACATTGAAAACATCTGATAATGTAACTAAATTATAATAAAAAGTTAGTTGCATAATGAGGTTGCAAATCTTGCAAAAGATGCAAACTTTCAAGAAAGTTATGTTGAAAAATCATGAATATTCTTGGAAAGCTTTTGACAAATGAGAAAAAATTAGAATCTGGCTAAGTTGTAAGAGAAAACCTATAAGATATGACATGAGAGTTGCTACAAAAAAAAGTTTCAGCTTCAACAGATTAAGAGTTCCTTGAGAAAATGCATGTAGCATCAAATATTTTTGTGAGAATATATTCTTCATGATTGGTTTTAGTCTGAAAGTGAAATGAAGGTAAAAGCTGAAACATATTAGGTTATCAGATAATATTATCTGGAAAATTAAACTAAAAATAAATTATAAAACTATGCCAAAGGTAATGTTAAGTAAACTTGTTTTTATAATTTCAGTTTTTGTATCATTCTGACACATACCAACTGATTATCAACCCTGGGTATATGGTATGTTAGAGAAAGAAGAGACTTGAAATAGTATGTCCACTCTCCTACAGATGAGCCCATTATTTACAACCCATTTTTGTGTGGCTGTGTGTGAAAATGATAATCAGATTTAACTTTCCTCAGTATGTATCATTACAAACTTTTAGAAGAGAGAAGCTACTCTGACCAATTATTGCTGTTGGAAGAAAGCACACTAAACTTTAAGGAGTTTCTTTTACTTTGTCAATTTTACATCCAGATCTTCAATACAATTTTTAAAAAGTTTCCTCTGTATCAGACCCTAGAAATGTCTTTTTTTAGATCAGTTGTGAGAAATAATAATGTCTCTCTAAACATGTTCACTACGTACTGTTAAATAACTAAAAAAAAGTTAAAAAATATGAAATAGCATTTGATCTAGATTTAAATATGTGTATATAAGATATGTAAAAATCATGACTAGAGTGGAAATTCAGTTGCTTGTGAATGTCAGCTTTGGTCAAGTTACAGTTTTCTTTTATATTTCTCTATAAATTCATAATATTCTATAATTAACTGATTTTTATAATCAGAAATAAATTTTTAATGAATTAGAAACTTCTCACTGAAGAAACTACAAAGACATGTTGGTTTACATTTCTTTTATATTTATGTCTGCATGTATCTCTCTGTCATGTATGACTGTATCAAATATACCTCTGTGTGAGTGTGTGTGCATGTCTGTGTGTAAAAATTTCCTAATCCTCAGCTTATCTCTATTTTTATTCTATTGGGAGGGGAGTGGAAATGTAGGATCGGAAGCATCCCATGGACTGGTTTGAATCTTCTTGGAACTGGAAACACAGAGACCCAGTGCAAAAAAAAAAAATGAATATTTCCCTTTTTTTACTGCAAGAGCATGGGAGAAATGCGATTTTAAAACTCCAACCTATAGACAAAGTATTGTTTTGACCAAGATCATTTGAGTTGATGTTTGAAAAGGAGACATACCAAAGCTTTTGTGTGTAATAACTGTCTTAGTCCATTTTCTGTTGCTACAATATAATAATACAAACTGGATAGTTTATAATAAAATGTATTTGACCCATGATGCTGAAAGATTTGAAGTCCAACATCAAGGTTCTTACCTGGGGGAGGGTGTTCTTGCTACATTGTAACATGACAGAAGACATCAAATGGCAAGGAAGCATGCTTAAGAGTTAGAGAGAGAATATTGGGCTGCATTAGGTCCTTACTGCATTGCTGGGAAAAAAAAAAAAAAAAAAACTAAGACCAAGTAATTTATTTTAAAAAATAAGTTTAATTGACTTAGGTTCTGCAGGCTGTAAAGGAGGTATGGTGTCAGCATCTACTCAGCTTCTGGGGAGACTGTCAGAAGTTTCAATCACAGCAGAAGGCAAAGGGAGAGCTGGCATCTCACAAAGCAAGAGGAGAAGGAGGTGTCAGACTTTAAAAAAAAAAAATTTTTTTTTGAGACAGAGTCTCACTCTGTCACCAGGCTGGAGTGCAGTGATGTGATCTCTACTCACTGCAATCTCTGCTTCCCGGGTTCAAGCGATTCTTCTGCCTTAGCCTCCCAAGGTAGCTGGGACTACATGTGCGCACCACCATGCCCGGCTAATTTTCGTATTTTTAGTAGAGATGGGTTTTCATCATGTTGGCCAGGAGGCTCTCAATCTCTTCACCTTGTGATCTTCCAGCCTCGACCTCCCAAAGTGTTGGTATTACAGATGTGAGCCATTGCACTGGCCGAAATACCAGGCTTTTAGACAACAAGATCTTATGAGAACTCACTATTGAGAAGACAGCACCAAGCTATGAGGGATCTGCCCACATGACTCAAACACCTTCCTACAAGCCCCACTTCCAACACTGGGGATTACATTTCAACATGTGATATCAGTAGGGACAAATATCCAAACTATTAGTGATACCGTGAATTCCTTTTTTGTTGTTGTTTGTTTGTTTTGAGATGGAGTCTTGCTCTGTCGCCCAGGCTGGAGTGCAGTGGCTCGATCTCAGCTCACTGCAACCTCTGTCTCCTGGGTTCAAGTGATTCTCCTGCCTCAGCATCCTGAGTAGCTGAAACTACAGGCGCCTGCTACCCCATCCAGCTAATATTTGTATTTTTAGTAGCGACAGGGTTTCACCATGTTGGCCAGGCTTGTCTTGAACTCCTGACCTCAGGCAATCTGCCTACCTTGGCCTCCCAAAGGGCAGGGATTACAGGCATGAGCCACCACACCCAGCCATGAGTTTCTTTATATGCTATTTGGCCACATACATTTGTATTTTGAAAAATGTCTATTTATCTGTTTATATCCTTTGCCCACTTTTTAAAGGAGTTGTTTGTTTTTCACTTGTTAATTCATTCCTTACAGATTCTGAATATTAGTCCTCTGTCAGATGCATAGTTTGCAAACATATTCTCTTATTCTTTGGATTGTCTATTTACTCTGTTGATAGACTTTTTTTTTTCTGTGCATCAGCTCTTTAGTTTAATTAGATACCACTTGTCAATTTCTGGATTTGTTGCAATTAATTTGGGTTTCTTCATTATAAAAGTTTTACCAGGGTCTATGTCTAGAATACTATTTTCAAGGATTTTTTCAAAAACTTTTGTAGCCTTAGGTTTTATGTTTAAGTCTTTAATCTATTTTGAGTTTAGTATATGTTGTAAGGAAGGGGTCCAGTTTCAATCTTCTGCTTATAGCTAACCAGTTATCCTAGAACCATTTATTAAATAGGTAGTTTTTTCTCATTACTTGTTTCTGTCGACTTTGTCAAAGATAAAACGGCTGTGTGTGTGTGTTATTTCTTGGCTCTCTGTTTTTTTTTCCATTGGCCTATATTTCTGTTTTTGTACCAGTACCATGCCATTTTGGTTACTGTAGTTTTGTAGTACAGTTTGAATTTTGGCAATATGATGCCTCCAGCTTTGTTCTGTTTGCTTAGAATTAGTTTGGCTATTTGGGCTTCTCTTGTTGTTCCATATAAATTTTAGAATCTTTTTAATTCTATAAAAAATGTTATCGGTAGTTTGATAGTAATAGAATTGAATCTGTATATTGGTTTGTGCGATATAGCCTTTAAACAATATTTATTCTTCCTCTTCATCAGCACATGGAATGTTTTTTCATGTGCTTTTGTCATCTCTGATTTTTTTCAGCAATGTTTTGTAATTCTCATTTTAGAGATCTTTTACCTCACTGTTTAGCTGTATTCCTAATCATTTTATTTTTTGGTGGCTATTGTAAACTCAGCTTGGACATTGTTGGTGTATAGAAATACTACTGATTCTTTTACATTTATTTTTTATCCAGAAACTTTGTTGAAGTTGTTTATGAGATCTAGGAGCCTTCGTATCGAGACAATGCAGTTTTTTAGACATTAAAACATATAATTTGAAAACAGAGATAGTTCGACTTTCTCTTTTCCTATTTGGATGCATTTTGTTTTTTTCTCTTGCCTGATTTCTCTGGGTAAGACTTCTAGTAATATGCTCAATAGAAAAGGTAAGAGTGGGCAACGTTGTCTTGTTTCACTTCTCAAGGAGAATGCCTCCAGCTTTGACTCATCTCGTATGTTACTGGCTATGAGTTTGTCACAGATGGCTCATTATTTTGAGGTATATTCCTTCAATACCTAGTTTATTGAAAATTTTTGACATGAAAGGATGATGAATTTTACTGAAAACTTGTTCTGCATCTATTGAGATGATTATATGGTTTTTGATTTTAGTTCTATTTATGTAATGAATCACATTTATTGATTTATGTACATGGAACCATTCTTGCATCCCAAGGATAAAGTCTACTTGATCATGGTAGTTTTAATTTTTGATGTGCTGCTGCATTTGATTTTCTGGTATTTTGTTAAAGGTATTTTCATCTATCTTTATCAAAGATATTGGCTTGAAGTTTCCTTTTTTATGTTTTGTCTTCTCCAGGGTATAATGTCAGTCAGAATGATGCTGGCCTCAGAGAATGAGTTAGGGAGGAGTCCCTACTTCTCAATTTGTTTGGAATAGTTTTAGAGAAAATGGTAACAGATCTTCTTTATACATCTTGTGGAAATAGGCTGTGAATCCATCAAGTCCTGGGCTTTTTCTGGATGGTAGGGATTTTTATTATTTATTCAATTTGGAAACTCATTATTGGTGTGCTCAGGGTTTGAATTTCTTTCTGGCTCAGTCTTGGGAGGTTGTATGTTTCTAGTAATTTATCAGTTTCTTGTAGTTTTTCCAGTGTGTGTGCATAGAGGTCTTCATAATGCTCTCTAATGTTTTCTCATGTATCTGTGGATTTGATGGTAATATCCTGTTTATGATTTCTGATTGTGTTTACTTGGATCTTTCTTTTTCTTTATTAGTCTAGCTAGTCATCTATCTATTCTTTATTCTTTCAAAGAACGAAATTTTGTTTTTGTTGATCTTTTGTATGGTTTTTCACATCTCAATTTTATTCAATTCAGTTCTGATTTTGGTTATTTCTTGACTTTTGATAGCTTTGGGTTTGGTTTGCTCTTTCCTTGCTCCTCAAGGTGTGATATTAGGCTGTTAATTTGAGATGTTACCAACGTTTTTATGTGGGCATTTATATTTATAATATTTCCTTTTAATATTGCTTTAGCTGTGTCCTAGAGATTTTGGTATGTTGTAGTATTATTCTCATTAGTTTCAAATAACTTCTTGATTTCTGCCTTAATTTCATTTTCATTCAGGTGAAGATTGCTTTATTTGTATGTAATTGTATGATTTTGAGAGATATTCTTGGTATTGAGTTCTATTTTTATTGCACTGTGGAGAGTATGGTTAGTGTGATTTTATTTTTTTTTTCAAATTTTCTGAGTATTTTTTTATGGCTGATTGGTTGATTTTAGAGCATGTGCTAAGTGCACATGAGAAGAATGTATATTCTGTTTTCTTAGAGAAGAGATTTCTGTAGATGCTTGTGAGGTTTCTTTGGTCAAGTGTCTAGTCTTGTCCTGAATATCTTTGTGTTCGGCCTCAAAGATCTGTCTAACACTGTCAGATGGAGTGTTAAAGTCTCCCATTGTTTTGCTATGGATGCTACTTGGAACTTTATGAATCTGGGTGCTCTTGTGTTGGGTGTACCTATATTTAGGATAGTTAAGTCTTGTTGAATTGAGCCATTTATTAAAACATAATGTCTTTCGTTGTCTCTTTTGATGGTCATTGATTTAGAGTTTCTTTTATCTGAAATTAGAATAGTAACCCCTGCTTTTTTTTTTTTTTTTTTTTTTTTTTTTTTTTTTTTTTTTTTTTTTTTTTTTTTT
>PVKP010009949.1:0-17350 GCA_004027715.1 Plecturocebus donacophilus | reverse complement strand
TATTTCTTTACTTTGCGCCTATGGGTGTCATTGCATGTGAAGTGGATCTCTTTATGACAACATACTGTTGGTTCTTGTTTCTTACCCCTCTGTACCTTTTAAATGGGGCAGTTAGCCCATTTAAATTCAAGGCTAATATTGATCCTGCCTTTGTATTATAAGCTAGTTATTATGCAGTCTTAATTCTGTAGTTGCTTTATCATGTCAATGGTCTATGCATTTAATTGTGTTTTTGTGGTAGCCGGTAACTGTCTTTCATTTTCATATTTAGGACTCTCTTAAGGACCTCTTATAAGGTTGGCCTGGTGGTAAAAAATTCCTTTAGCATTTGCTTGTCTGAAAAGGATCTTATTTCTTCTTCAGTTATCAAGCTTAGTTTGGCAAGATATGAAATTCTTGGTTGAAGATTTTTTTTTTTTTTTTTTTTTTTTAAGAATGCTGCATATAGGTCCCCAGTTCCTTCCGTCTTTTTAGGATTTCTGCTGAAACTTATACTGTTAGCCTGATGGGGTCCCTTTGTAGTTTGCTCGTCTCTTCTCTCTATCTGCCTTTTATATATTTCCTTTCATTTTGACTTTGGAAAATCTGCTTACTATGTGTCTTGGAGATGTTCATTTTGTATAGTATCTCACAGAAGTTGTCTGCATTTATTAAATTTGAATCTTGCCTCTCTAGTGAGGTTAATAAAATTTTCATGAACAATGTCCTCAAATATGTATCCAAAGTTGTTTGTTTTATCTCCCTCTCATTCAGAGATTCCAAAGGGTCTTAGTTTAGGTCTCTTTACATAATCCCATATTTCTAAGAGATTTTGTTCATTTTTTTCATTTTTTTTTATGACTGTTGATTCTGGAACCAGTCTTTGGTCTCTGCGATTTTTCTTGAACTTGTTCTATTCTACTGTTAATACTTGAGATTGTATTATAAAATTATTCCAGTATGTTTTTCAGCTCTATAAGATCAGTCTGGTTCTTTCTTAAATATATATATTTTTTGTCTTTCATCTCCTGTATTATTTTCCGATAGGTTCTTTGCAGAACAGGTGTTGTTTTGTTACATATGTAAATTCTTTTGTGGTGATTTTTGAGATTTTGGTGTACCCATCACCTAAGCAGTGTGCACTGTACCCACTGTGTAGTCTTTTATCTCTCACTGCCCTTCCCTGAGTCCCCAAAGTCCATTGTATCATTCTTATTCCTTTACGTTATAAGCTAGCTTAGCTTACAATTATGAGTGAGAACATACAACGTTTGGTTTTCCATTCCCGAGTTACTTCACTTAGAATAATTATCCTCAACTCCATCCAAGTTGCTGCAAATGCCATTATTTTGTTTCTTTTTATGGCTGAGTAGTATTCCATGGTGAGTGTGTATATATATATATCACATTTCCTTTATCTACTCATTGGTTGATGGGCATTTGGACTTGCTCCATATTTTTGCAGTTGTGACTTATGTTGTTATATGCATGTGTATGCAAGTATCTTTTTAATATAATTATATAATAACTTCTTTTTGTCTGGCTGGACATCCTGGAATGGAATTGAATCAAATGGTAGATATACTTTTGGTCCTTCAGGGAATCTCCATACAGTTTTTTAATAGTGGTTGTACTAGTTTACAGTCCCAACAGCAGTGTAAAATTATTCCCATTTCACCACATCCATGCAAACATCTATTATTATTTTTATTTTTTAATGCCATTCTTGCAGGATTAAAGTGGTATTGCATTGTGGTTTTAATTTGCATTTCCCTGATAATAAGTGATGTTGAGTCATTTTTCATATTTTTGGGGCAATGTGTATATTTGAGAATTGTCTATTCATGTCCTTAGCCCACATTTTGATGGGATTATCATTACTATTACTACTATTACTATTATCATTACTTTGCTCATTTGTTTGAGTTTCTTGTAGATTCTGGACATTAGTTCTTTGTAGGATGCATAGTTTGCAAAGACTTTCTTCCACTCTGTGGGTTATCTGTTTAGTCTTCTGATTATGTCTTTTGCTGTGAAGAAGCTTTTCAGTTTAATTAAGTCTCATCTACTTATGTTTGTTTTTGTTGCCTCTGCAACAAAACTTGGTCTTGGTTCTTGGTCATAAAGTCTTTGGCTAAATTAATGTCTAGAAAAGTTTTTCTGATGTTATATTCTAGAATATTTATGTTTTCAGGTCTTAGATTTAAGTCTTTGATAGATCTTGAGTTGTATTTTGTGAGAGATGAGGATCCAGTTTCATTCTTCTACATGTGGCTTGCCAATTATTTCAGCACCATTTGTTGAATAAGGTGTCCTTTCCCCACTTTACGTTTTTGTTTGCTTTGAGAAAAATCAGTGGACTGTAAGAATCTGGGTTTATTTTTGGGTTATCTATTCTGTTCCATTTGTCTGTGTTCCTATTTTTATGCCAGTACCATGCTGTTTTGGTGACTATGGCCTTATAGTACAGTTTGAAGTCGAGTAATGTGATGCTTCCAAACTATTTTTTGCTTAGTCTTGCTTTGGCTATGCAGACTATTTTTTGGTTCCATATGAATTTTAGAATTGTTTTTCTGGTTGTGTAAAAAATGATGATATTTTGATAGAAGTTGTAGATTGCTTTTGGCAGTATGGTCATTTTCTCAATATTGATTCTAGCCATCCATGAGCATGAGATGTGTTTTCATTTGTTTGTGTCATCTATGATTTCTTTCAGCAGTGTTCAGCAGTTTTCCTTGTAGAGGTCTGTCACATCTTTGATTAGGTATATTTCTAAGTATTTTATTTATTTATTTATTTTGCAGCTATTAGGGTTGAGAACTCAAAGGAGCTTGGTTTTTTATTTGATTATCAATTTGGTCACTGTTGATGTATGACAATGCTTCTGATGTGTATACATTGATTCATATTCTGAAACTTTATTGAATTCATTTATCACATTACTGAATTCATTTATCAGATCTAGATGCTTTTTGGATACATTATTAAAGTTTTGTAGGTATATAATTATATCATCAGGGACAATTTGAATTTTTTTTTACTGATTGAGATGCTCTTTATTTTTTTTCTCTTGTCTGATTGCTCTGGCTAAAACTTCCAGTACTATGTTGAATAGAGGTGGTGAGAGTGGGCACCCTTTACTTGTTTCAGTTCTCAGGTGGAATGCTTTGAACTTTTCCCCTTTGATGTAATGATTGCTGTTGGTTTGTCATAGATAGCTCTTATTACTTTAATGTATGTCCCTTCTATGATGATTTTGCTGAGGGTTTTAATCATAAAGGGATATTGGATTTTGTCGAATGCTTTTTCTGCATCTATTGAAATAATCATGTGGTTTTTATTTCTAACTCTGTTTATATGGTATATCACATTAATTGACTATGTATGTTAAACCATCCCTGCATCCCTGCTATTAAACTCACTGGAGCATGGTGAATTATCTTTTTGATATACTGTGGGATTTGTTTAGCTTGTATTTTGTTGAGAATTTTTACATTTATGTTCATCAGGGATATTAGTGTGTAGTTTTCTTTTTTTCTTTTCTTTTTTTTTTTTTTACTATGTCCTTTCTTGGACTTAAATACAGTCAGCTGACTTCTTCAGAGGTCTGATGTTTTGTGCGGGGTCTTTAGCTGAATTCTGTAGTTGAATTCTTGTCCTTTGTTTCAAGGGGGTTATAATAGCAAAATATATTTTGGTGTTGAAGTTTGGGTTGTGATCCAGTAGATGGTACTTAAGTGTAACGGCCATTAGGTAGGCTCTTCCTCAACCATGTGGCTCATTTCCTTGCATTTATTTCCTTGCATTTTCAGCTGTGCTCCCTGGCAATGCTCTGTGATTGTGGGCTCCTCTCCCACTTGTGTGCTTGCTGCAAATATTGGCTTGGCACTCCCAGGCTGCACTCTGCAGCCTTGGAGCAATTTCAGCCTTTATGTTTTCTCCCCACATTGAGGCCAGCAGGAGCAGGGACCTTGGTAGTGGCAACAGCAGAGTTTCTTTCACTTGTCTTCTGGGGCTCTACCCTATAGAAAAGCGAAGCTGTTACCAATCAGAGCAATCAGATAAGGTCAGGGTGCTGTGTTGTGGATGCAGCACTCAGCATCTTTGTTTCTTCCCCAGTCCAAGGGGAGCAGGGCTGTACCACTGTATTAGTAATGACAGAAAAGATTTCATTTGCCTTTGGGATCTCCACACCAGAAAAACACAGAGCTACTACCAATAGAAATGTTCATCGAGGGGGTAGGGCAGCATTGCTGCAGGCCCTGCTTGGTAAAGAGCAAAGGGTTGGGAGCTTAAAAGGAAGAGAGACTGGCTTCACCTCCATATGGTGACTGTGGTATGCTGGAGGTGTGAGTAACACCCTTGGACTCTTTGCTCCTTTCCTAGTTCAAAAGCATCAAGGGCAGAATCACCGCAGTGGCAGTAGGTATCAGAGAAACTTTCAGGTGCCTTTGAGAGCCCCACCCCAGAGAAACACAGAGCCACTGCCAGTGGGAATGCTCAGTCAGCAGTGGGGCAGATTCTCAGCCATCCTAAGTCTGGGGCCATGCCTGGTGAAAAATGGGGGTGGGGACTCACAGGTAGGAAAGACTCGGCTTCCCTCTCTATTATGCCTATGGTGTGACCTCCCCATTCTGAGGTCAATAAAGGTGATGTCACTGCAGCTGCAATGGGGAGTAGTTGTGGGTTGTCTCTGGTATTCCCTCTTCAGAGAAACACAGAACTACCATTGCATGAAGTGTTTATGTAGGGGCAGCATGGTTATGCTGAGGATCTTAACAAAAGGCCCAGTGAAGAGTAACTAGGCAGGGACTCACATGGAAAACTTTCTGGCCCTTTTCTGGTAAGGCAACTGCATTGTGCTGGAGGTCCAAATTAGTCCTTAATCTCTCTGCTCCCTTCTGAGCCTGCAGGCAGCAGGGGTGGAGTCTACAAGGCGGAGAAAAATGATGCCCACCTGCCAATGGTGCTCACCTGCCAATGGTGGGTACACCATTTCAGGGAAGTGCAGAGTTGCTACTGGTCTGAGAACCCAGGCTGGGGAGTGGGATCGCTGGGGTGACACATCAGGAGACCCTGCCCATTGAGAAGTAGCAAGGGCAGGGTCGCATGTGGAAAACAGTCTGCACTTTTCTATAAGGCAGCTTTGCTGTGCTGGAGGCTCTTGCTAGTTGTTAATCACTTTGCTTCCTCTTGAGCCTGAGGGCAGGTAGGGAGGGAGCTGTGGAGCAGCAAAACTGGTGGGCCTGCTTGATACCAATAGGATATTCATCCCAGGGAAGTACATAGCTGCTAACCAGCCCAAGAGCTCAGGTGGGGCTGGGGTGATCACTCTAAGGTTCCAGGCCAGTGGCCTGGTCCAGCAAGGTACAGTAGAGATGAAACCTACAGTCTGTCCACTGCTCAGCCCCATAGATTTGGCCTCTGTCCTGGGGGTGTGTGAGAGATCCTGTACTTCCCCAGTTCCTGAATTGCTGCACCTGGTGCCAGGATGTCCAGGGGTTCAAGGCCCCCAGCCTCTGCATGTGTCTGAGAAGTGGCTGACTCCATATACCTCTCTGTGTCAGTCTGGAGGCCCCAGTGAAGGATGGTCATGGAGGATATACTGAACCCAGAGATGCAAAGTCCATGGCAAAAATGGCATTCCCCAAGGATTCTCACTCACTCATCATTTCCCAGCAGTAGGGAGCCTCCACTAGTTCTGTACAAATTCTGGGTGGACAGCTTTTCTGCCTTCCTCTTCTCTGTTCTCCATAGGTTTCATTGCTCCCTTGATAAATACCAATGTACCCACATGAACAATCCAGTTGAAGAGCTAGTGTTCACTTGCCACTCTTTCTTCTCTCCATGAGAGCAGCACACATTAGCTGCTTCCAGTCAGTCATCTTGGCACTTCTCAGTTATACTTTGTCTTAAAATATTTTGACATATGTCATGTAGAAGAGGAATTAGGCTTGCTCACCATGTTCCCAGTGAACCAAACTGAGACCAGTAATGGATATTTCAGTCAGAAGAAACAGGGTTTCCATTCCGATACTGCTGCTTACTATATGTGCAACATTGGGATAGTAACTTAATTCTTCTGTCCTCAGTTTCCTTGGCTACAAAATAGGGAAATTCCTAATATCCACTACATAGGCTTGTTTCGAGGATTAAAAGAGGTTGTGTATATAATTCCATTTGCATAGAGTCTTGAAAACAGTAAACATTCAATAAATATTAGCTAAGATAAGGAGGAATAAAGGACTATTTGAGAAGGTTATTCTGATGGTCATATTTATTTATTCAGTAAACAATCATTACACATTGTGTTATACTGAATATTTCCCCTACTCCAAATATGTCCATGACATTCCCAGAATCTGTGAATATGTCAAGTTAAAGGGGTCCTTGAAGACGTGATTAAATTAATGATTTTGAGATGAGAAGATTATCTTGAATTATATGAGTGGTCCCAATGCAACCACAGCATCTTTATAAGAGAGAGGCAGGATCAGGGTCAGGTAAAGGAGATATGGTAATGAAGCGGAGGTTGGAATGATGTCCTTTAAAGAGTCTTGAGCCAAGGAATGCAGGTGCTGTCTTGAAGGAACTCCAGAAGAAACTCAGCCCTTCCAATACCTTGATTTTAGCTCAGTTAGACTCATTTTAGACTTCTGATATCTAGAACTCTGTCGTTTTAAGTTACTGAGTTTGTGGTGATCTGTTACAGCAGCAATAAGTAACTAACATAGACACACAATAGATCTGTCAGGATACCGACCGGAAAGAATGGCACTCATGACTGGGTAATTTGAGAAGAGTTTAATAAAAAAATTTGTCAACAAAGGTATGAACCGAGTGTAGGAAAACTACAAGAGAGTGAAATACACAGGGGCTAGTAGTAGTCAAGAGTTTATCTACACATGCCTTGTTCTGGCATCAAAGGACAACAAAAGTAATGAGATTATTTGAGCAATGGGACAGAAAGGAACAGAAAGAGGATGATAAATCAGGACTAGAAATGATGATTTCAGAGTCCTTTGGGAAAGAGGGCCTTGAGAGGATAAGCTCGGTAATTACATTCCCTTAGTACTTAAATTAAGTTTGCAGTGGCTTCTTTGCTCCTGTGGATATAGTGATTTATCTCATTTAATTTCATGATGTTTGTTTCCAAAATAGTGTGTAAACTCTTTAGAACATGAAAATGTGTTCTCTTTTAGATTTTGTTTTGGCGATGATGCAGATATTGGAGATGGAGATCTGCCTAGTGAGGTGCTAAATTGAAGTTTTTAATTATAAATATATTACTGGAGTCTTAAAGGTTAGAATGACTTCAGTGTACAAATTCGTTTGTCACATTTATCTCTCACATGCATGTACATAAGATTGTGTATATCATCATGACATTACAAAGTAATTTTCACTTTACTAAATAATTCATTGCTCAATTAATTACATAAATTAAGAGTTGATATTCTATTTCATAATGTGCTTATAGCTTGAACAAAAGGAAATGTAAGAAAAAGAACATTCACATGAAACCAAAGAATGAACAAAAATGGAATTGAAAGAAATTAACTTTTAAAAAAGTAGTTTATGTAAGTGGTGCCATTTGTTCATTTAATCAAAATGGCAAACTTCAACCATCATTTCTAAATTCAAATGGTAAAGAATAAGTATAATTTTGCCCACAGTTATCCAAGGTTAAGCCTTATTTTTAAGAGCATATTTTAAGAGTTTTGCTTCATAGTATAGCTATTTAGAAAATAAACATTTGTGGTCCTATAATTAAAGTATTAAGTTTGTCTATGGTCTTTACTGTGTTTCTACATTATGTATCATTTCAGAATAATATTTCACATTATGTGGAATGAACTCTCCTCATTTAAAGAAGAAATAATATGCTCCTCTGAGTGGCATAAAGATTGTGATATTGGGCCAATAAAGAAGGAAATAGAATCCTGTTACATTACTTACCTGTATCAGTCTGCTTTCGTGCAGCACATAAAGGCATAACAGAGAGTTGGAAATTTACAAAGGAATGTGGTTGGAGGAAAGTGGATGCACAATCATGGCAGAAGGCAAAGAAGAACAAGTCACATCTTACATGGATGGCAACAGGCAAAGAGAGAGAGCTTATGCAGGAGAACTCCTCTTTTTAAAATGATCAGATCTCATGAGACTTATTCATTATCATGAGAAAAGCACGGAAAAGACCTGTTCCCATGCTTCAGTGACTTCTCACCAGGTACCTCCCACAACCCATGGGAATTCATGATGAGATTTGGGGACACCACCAAACTATATCATTCCTCTCATGACCATTCCCAAATGTCATGTCTTCACATTTCAAAACCAGTCATGCTCTCCCAACTCCCCCATAGTCTCAACTCATTTCAGCATTAATTCAAAGTCCACAGTCCAAAGTCTCATCTGAGACAAGGCAAGTCCCTTTCACTAAGGAGCCTATAAAATCAAAAGCACGTTAGTTACTTCCAAGATACAATGGTGGATACAAGCATTGGGTAAATATGGCCATTCAAAGTGAGAGAAATTTGCCAGAGCAAGGGGCTACAGTCCCTGTGATAATCCAAAACCCAGCAGGGCAGTCAAATCTTAACATTCCAAGATGATCTCCTTTGACTCCTTGTCTCACATCCAGGTCATGCTGATGCAATAAGTAAATTCCCGTAGTCTTGGGCAGCTCCACCCCCTGTAGCTTTGCAGGGTACAACTTCAATCCCAGTTGCCTTCATGGGCTGGCATTGAGTGTCTGTGGCTTTTCCAGGCAGTGGTGCAAGCTGTCAGTGGATCTACCGTTCCGAGGTCTGGAGGATGGTGGCCCTCTTCTTACAGCTTCACTAGGCAGTGTCCCAGTAGAGACTGTGTGTGGGTGCTCCAACCCCAAATTTCCCTTCTTCATTGCCCTAGCAGAGGTTCTCCATGAGAGCACCACTTCTAGAGCAAACTTCTACCTAGGCATCCAGGTGGTTCCATATATCTTCTGAGGTGTAGGCAGAGGTTCCCAAACCCCAATTCTTGACTTCTGTGTACTGGCATACTCAACACCATGTGGAAGCTGCCAAGGCTTGAGGTTTGCACCCTCTGAAGCCATAGCTCAAGCTCTACATTGGCCCCCTTCAGCCACAGCTGAACAATAATTATAAATCTGTGGTATCATAAAGATTGTTATAAATATCAACTAAGACTACAGGTCAAAATGTAAATGATATCAATATGAACATCAATATTGACAATGCAGAGTAAATTACAGCTGACAGAAAAATGAGAGAAGCACTGGAGAGATTAGGTCTCTAATATCCTGTCTTATATTGCGAGACATTAAGATAACTATCTAAAGTTTAAAGAACAAGAAGCAAATATTTATTAAGAATTACATCAGTAACCAATAGAAGAAATACAAATAATTAAAAACTATGAAGAATTAGAAAGGGAGAAGAAAAGAGATGGGAATAGTGCTATTGATTCTATTGATCTAAGTCTGTTTTTTATAGCATGGTTTCAACAGATTGTGTCAAGAAATAATTATGAAAATACATGGAGAGTAGAGAGGTAATTCTCAAAAAACCTATAACCAGAATGATTAAAGACAGTTTCCTTTCACAAGTGAGAATAGAAGTGTAAAGTGATTTTCTTTTTCAACTTGATCTTTATTATATATCATTTTGCAACCTGCACGTATTATTTTGATAAAAATAAAAATTAAAAAATACATAGGAAATAAAAGTGATAATAATGATAACTAACATATATGGGAATAAAGTATATGACATGGTTAAATATATTTGTGATTTAGTCCTCTCTGTAATAAATACTATGAGTTAGTTACAATTACTATCCTTATTTTTTTATGTAAGGAAAACAAATCTTAGAGAAAAGAACATTTAAGAAATGGCATAGTCAGGACTTAACCCTCCAAGGCTCATGACTATTAAACATTACATTATACTGCCTCCCTTCCATTACTGTCATGATGTATTTGCCAGCCCCCTGACTTACCCAGTGTGGTAGATAGAATTTTTAGCCCCTTGACCCTAGTCCCTTTTGTTACTCCCATGGTTATGCTATGACTACATGACACAAAGGACTTTGAAGGTGTAATTTAAATTACCATTCAGTTGATTTTAAAACAGATTATTTTTTATTATCCAAGTGGGCCCAATTCAATCTCATGAGCCAATAAAAGCAGAATATGAAGTCAAAAGAAATGCAACAGAAGGGCTGTCAGAGAGATCTGAGGCATAAGAAAGACTCAACATGTTATTACTGGCTTGCAGATAAAGAGGCTACATGGAATGCATGCAAAGGAAATATATTATGTCAACAACTGGTAAGCATAGAAGATGCTGAGCCCCATATGTGAACCACAACTCTGGCCCACACAATGATTTCAGCCTTATAAGACCTAAGTAGAGAATCTAGCCAGGCTGGGTCAGACTTCTGACTTACAGAGAAACAAGCTAATATATGAGTGTTGTTTTAAACCACTAAATTACTAGGTAATTTGTTATGGCACTGATAGATCATTAATATAGCTAGTTATCCTTTATCATAATTTCAAATTACAAGAAATGTGTAAATGGATATTATACATAATTTGTTTCAGTTTTTTCACTCTTCAGCTTTTTACCTTTATGCTCACCATAGTTTTAAGCAGCAGGCCAAACTGATAAGTTTACATCACTTTTTTTTTTTTTTTTTTTACTTTACATTGTTCTTAGATTCTTGTCTACTGAACCACATAGAAATTCTCAATCCCTTTAAGGGTTCTATAAGAGAAAATATTCCCTAGTCTTTAGTATTTATTTCATGGTTAATATGTTAGAAACTGTTGGAGGAAGCAGCAGCCATCACAGGACCTCCTGCCCTCTCCAGAATTGCCCCATAAGTGTCCTGGGCCTGGAATATTCCCCCATGTGGAAGCTGGGTGCAGACTTATTAACTGTCCCCAGATTATTCTTCTTTACTAGGAGAAACCCTTCCCCTTTTCTAGGTATGCAGTGAGCTTTCTTGTAATCTTGGGCTTGCCATATGACCCCTGGCCAGCCCCACCAGTGTATCTGTCTCCTCGAGGGAAAAGAATGGGGCTTTTGCCTGCAGAACGAAGAGAGGAGTAAAGGGCTGCATGCGGTTCACTGCTGGGGAGGGACCCACTGGCCACAAGAGACCAGTGAATACTGCAGATGCTGATCCCACTGCATCTCCATTCTGTGAGTAAAGCATTGTTCCAACCAATGCCTTCAGTGTTGAGTCCTCCTTGACAACTCTGACCCCATAGAAGATGCAGTGAGCTGAGGTCTGTGGTTGGTATTGTTATGATCTTTGAAGTCCTCCAGATGGCAGGAGTCCTCACTTAGGATTGGTGGCTGGATCATCATGATTGAAAGAAATTGTTTAAAAAGTTTTTTTCATTTGATGAAAGATTCATGATCTACCTGAAAACCAATTTCCTTGGGTAATAGTAATGCCATAAAAGAAAATGTACAAAAGAAATGGAAAAGACTTGAACTGAGTTGACAATACAGTGAATTCAGTGCCATTTAAGACAACTAGGTATTTTCAAAAGAAAAATTCTAAAAATCTTTGAAATATCAAACTATGAAAGGATGGATTTTACACAGGATTATTTTCTTGTTTGTTAAATTGACAAATAGAAACTGAATATATTTATGGCATATAACATGATTTTTTAAAAATATTGTGGAATGGTTAAATCAAGCTATTTAACATATGCATTACCTCATGTACTTATAACGTTTGTGGTGAGAACAGTTAAATCTCCTCTCAGCAATTTTTGAGTATACAACATATTGTTATTAACTGTATTCATCATGATGTACAATAGAACCCTTGAATTTATTCCTCTTATCTAACGGAAATTTTGTATTTTCAACTAATAGCTTCCAAATCTCCTCACTCCCTGGCCTATGGTAACTACCATTTTAATTTCTGTTTCTATGAATTATTTTCTGATTAAACTTTATCTAAGTATGGGTCAGAATGACACAGTTTCTCTCACCAAATCTTGAACTGCCAACCTCATTCCGGTGGCCCCACCAAGAACTGATTCAGACTACAAGAGAACAACTTTGACCCTCTATGATTTTCTCTCCCCCTCAACCAATCAGCAGCCAGCACCTGATACGTGGCCACTCCCAACCCTTCCTCCAAACTATTTTTGAAAAACTTCTAATCTATGAGGTTTTGATGACGTGATTTAAGTAAGAGCTCCATCTCCCACATGGTGTGTCTGGCCTTGTGTCTATTAAACTCTTTCTCTACTACAATGCCATGGTAATTTTTTTTTATGCAGTGGGCAGGAAGAACACTTCAGGCAGTTACAGATTCAAAAGGTCCTGGGTAAAGACTGATAATCTGAATTTCAAACAACTTTCCATATGATGCTAATGCTGCTGGTCTCTTGATTACACTTTAAGTAGTAAAGCCCTCAGTCACTGTGTCTAGATTTCAGACATTAGTGTTAATTGGCAGAATCTGGATTCCTCCTATTTGTTTCCCCTTATTCATGCTTCCATGGGGTAGTGTCCACTTCCAGCAAAATTAGAGTATTACAAGGTATCATCTACCCTTCCTTTCAATCTCCTAATTTAGATTTTCTCAACAAAAAAAAAGAGTAATTTATGTTATTGGTGAGATTGAAAAAAAAGTCCACATATGCTTGCCTATACTAAAATTTACTTGTGTTTCTGATTTGGAGTAGCCTGCCCTTGTGATCTGAGATTCTTATGCGTATGATAAACACTGTGGCTCCTAGTAGCCATATAGATAAGTTTAACTCTGATGCAAGGCTTAATTCCGGTCTCAAGTTTATTCTCAAAACCAGCTTTATTAGTCATTGTTTATTTAATACTTTGATATTCCATCTGACTTTTGTATTTATATTTCTCAATTACTTGGAATTATTCCTTTTCCACAGAGACAGGAGTAAAGATACCTGAGGTGAATCTGATGCATAAAATCATAGAAATACTTTAAGAAGCACTTGATGAACTTGCTCTAATTGACCCAAAATAACCTTAGTAAATTTCTGAATTTCAAGATACTCATTTAAGTGATAATTCTGAATTTTAAAACTCCTTTTTAAATTCAGCTAATAATGTCGCTGCATAGACACAATACTCATTCCATTTCACTTCCTTGAGGTCAAGCACAGTATCTTTCTTGAAGAATAATTTTAGCTATACAAGATAATAAAATCCCATCTCTTCTATGTTTTTTTTCTACTTATTTTTGAGACATAGCAGGGATGTCTTCTTAGGGGCCTGCAGGTTCCCCCACAACCCCCAAGCATAAAAATATAGGAAATTCTTAATTTCCTTCAAGGGAAATTTCAGGCACTTAACTAGCCCTGAAAAGTAAATAAGCAACTTGGTAAACAAGAAAGCAATAGTAGCTTCAAACAATAGCCAAGGAAGCTAGCATTTTTAGCAGGGGTGAATCTACATGAATCTGCAGCAACATCAATTCTTTCCTCAGAAGAAATAATTCAACCAAGGGTCATAAGATACAATGAGAGATCAAGGCAAGCTTCAGAGCAGGAGTGAAAGTTTATTAAAAAGTTTTAGAGCAGTAATGAAAGGAAGTAAAGTACACTTTGAAGATGGCCAAGTAGGTATTTGAAAGATTCAAATGTGCTATTTGACCTTTGGCTTGGGGCTTTATATGCTGGCTGCCATGTTTTCAAGGTTTGTGTTTCTTCTCCCCTGATGTTTCCTTGGACAGGTTGTCTGCATACACAGTAGCCTACCAAAACTTGGGAGGAGCCACATGCACACTGAGTTTATTGAAGTTGTGCACAAGGTCACTTGAGGCAACTCTGTCTTAACAGCCGAGCATTCCTAAAGGAAGGACATATACCAGTTAAACTCTGCCATTTTGCCTCTTAGGGTACATGCTTGAGCCCCCTCACCCACCTTTTGAAATCTTGTTGGGAAGCTGCTGATCACCAGTTTCAGCTGTTTTCTATCTACTAGGAGATTGTCTTTCCCTGGCTCTGGCTGTGGTCAATTATTATTCTAGAGAGACAGTTTAACAACCACCTGACTATCACTTGATGGTTGCCTGTCATTCTTGGTGAGGGATAGCAGCTCTCCTGCCCTGCTCATGTCTGACTAACTACCTACTGTAACAGCGTCACAATATGTTTGAATCCCCTACAGAAATTAAAGATAACATCTTAAAATATGTCTCTGAGTTGTTTTTCAAAAACCCAGAACCCCACCAAATGAATCCACTGGCACATAGACCTGAGATAAGAGGAACCTGAAGACTGAATTCTGACTGCCATTCATTGTTCTTAATTTCTTCTTGTGGGGTCTGCAGGGAATCACATCCAGGAGCCAAAGCTAACATTGTTTTATGTAGGCCCCAAATCTTTAAACAATTTTTCTTCCTTAACCAACTGCAAATTAGAAAATCTTTGAATCCACCTATGACCCCTGTGAGCCTCTGCTTCTAGATATTCTGCCCTGTTAAGCCAAAAGCAATATGTAACGTCTATGTATAGATTTACAATTTTGCCTATATCTTCTGCTTTCGTGAAATTTAATTCTGCCTTTAAAAACTCTTACTTGCTAGAAATCAGACAGGTTGGGGCTTAAGCATTAGCTGCCTGATTCTCCTTGCTTGGTGTCCTGCACAGGAGGATCAGGCAGCTAGTGATTAAGTCCCAACCTCCCCAGCGGCTTGCAAGTAACCTCAGTATGGATATCTGATCTTACTGAACTGGGCAAGCAGATTACAATTCAATTTAATACCATTTGGATTGATATACACTTTTAAAATAGATAACCCTTTATTTTTTAAATTATAATTTCAACTTAGTTTTAGAATAAATCAAGGGGCTCAAATGACTTTTCCAATTAACTGTAGTATATTTTCCTAGTATATGTTGATAATTAGCTCATGTTTTTTATTCATTTTAATTTTTCTAGATTAGTGATTTAACTCTTCCCTTTTGAGAGAGAAAAATAATGCTTCTTTCTATATAGTTAAAAATGACTGTATGGCAAGATTTCCTAAGCTTTGTTCTGTGGGCTAGCAATATGTGTTTCCCAGAAAAAGAGAAACATATCATGATAGAGTTAAATAGTTCTTTTGCACAGGACTACTTAAGGCATTTAGGGTGTTTCTGAGTATTTTGGGGACGGCCGTAATACATGGCATGCAATTCTTCTCTTATTTTCTTGGAAAATAAGTTAATATTTTGGGGAACACTAAGTACCAGGAAATAGCTCATTACCAACAAGTCATAAAACAATATGTCTCTTTTTACTTTATTTAATATTGTAGTGTGTTTTTTATCTGTTTGGTTTACTTCTGGTTTTGGTACAAAGTCACTGATGATCTAAAATAACTTAGGAGAGTTCCAACAAAATAGAACTGATATGGAGCATTAATGCCCACTTTTTTTGGTTTGCTTAAGTCGTGGTAGTTTATCTACATACTTAGTTTTCTTACGTTATCACAATTCTTTTAAAAAAAAGTTTGGGAAAGGTCCAGGACATATGTGAAACAATAGTAAATACATTCAACTTTACTACTAGGTAGATATAGTACCAATATATAAAAGTCATAGTTTTAGAAATTACTCAGTTTCACTTAGAACTTAAAATCTAATGGACTAATGATTTTGCCAAAAGGAAGAGATTATACAGTGGTGGATTAATTAGACCAAAACTCATACAAGTTGTGTTCTTACTTTAGCAGTCAATAAATGTCTCCTTTGGGTGCTTTTATGGAACTACCTTTGACAGTCTTCTTGTATTCTCTCTTTATATTTTCATTCAGAGAAATTTATTTTGATAATTGCTGCTTCTGCTTTAAATTTTGTTTTTGTGCTCATTTTAGCCTTTGAACATCTGTGAGAGATTTTTTTTTTAATTCTATAATCATTTGGGTTTACTGCAACACTTCAAGTCACCTAATCTCATCCAAAGTTTATAAGAAGAGAAATGTAAAATACTTGCGAGGTTAGGTCACATGCCTACCACTTCCTCCACTGTCATCTTTTTTTTTTGGCAGGCAGTTAACTGTGATTGCTACTAAATTTATCTTTCCTGTTAACCTAAGTTTATGTTTCTTTTACAATAACCATTCTAAGGCATAATGTGCTGCATAAACATGTTCTTAAAAATAACACTTTGCTAGTATTGAAGTGTCGGAGTGAGGTCTGATACACTGCTATGGTATGAAAAATTTTCAAATGTTCCATAAAAAGACTCAAAGAGAGTACTGCTCTCCCTATTATATGCTTTTTATAAAAAATAAATTGTCAACCATTACATCAGAATAGTAATGATTTAAGTTGCTGAATTATTTAAAAAGCTGTTTTAACTATCTTTTTGTCTCAGCTGACATCTTTCTAAATCAAGAATGACCATAAAGGGTGAATTTAAAAGCTCTAAAATTATTAAAAATTATTTATTATTTCTTCTAGAAGAATAAGCAAAAACATTTTTGGTGAAGTAAAAAAATGATGAGGGACTTTATCTCAACAGATACCAAATCCTACTAGAAGAAAAAAAATCTATATATGTATATTAAAATGTGTCACAGAAAAAGAGAATGTCATCAAACTAAACAATAGGATCCACCAGCTATCTGGGAGGCTGAGGCAGTAGAATTGCTTGAACCCAGGAGGCGGAGGTTGCAGTGAGCTGAGATTGCGCCATTGCACTCCAGCCTGGGTGACAAGAAGAGCAAAACTTCATCTCAAAAAAAAAAGTAGGTTCCAAAAACAGACCCATGTTTAAAAATGAGGCAAACAGAAAAGTTTTGATGAGGATGTAAAGAAATTGGGACTCTCATGCACTACCGTTGGATGTGAAAAATTACAGCTGCTGTGGAAATCAGTTTGGTGGTTCCTCAATAAACATAATTACCATATGAGCCAGCAGTTTGACTGCTAGAAATAGATCCAAAAGAACTGAAGAACTGAAAACATATTCAACCAAAAGGTTGTAGAGAGTTGCTCATGGCAGTGCTATTCACAATAGCCAGAAGGAGGAAATAACTTGTCCATCAACTGATATGTGGATAAACAAAATGTGGCCTATTTTTACAACAGAACAGTATTCAGTCATTCAAAGGAAGGAAGTACTGATTCATGCTTCTACATAGATGAACCCTGATGAAAACATTATGCTAAGTGAAAGCAACCAGACACACAAGGCCTCACATTTGGTTGCATGTCGGAGAGGAGGAGCCGTAGGGGGTCCTCTGGTGCTGGCCGCGGGGGGCATACCCGCTCTTGCAGCCCCCGAGCGGAACTTCGGTTTTTGGTCGGCCAGATCGACCGCAGTCTGCGGGAAGGCCACTACACCCAGCACCTGAGTCGCAACGCGCC
>PVKP010009948.1:0-66349 GCA_004027715.1 Plecturocebus donacophilus | reverse complement strand
TGTTGGCCAGGATGGTCTCGATCTCTTGACCTCGTGATCCACCCGCCTCGGCCTCCCAAAGTGCTGGGATTACAGGCGTGAGCCACCGCGCCCGGCCAAGATTGAGGTAATTTTAATGGAAAATGACCAGTTTAAAAGTATGTGTAAATTGCAAATATATATATATATACATACATAGATGTAAATTAATTTTCAAAATTTAACTTCTTTAGAATTCAGTTATTTAAGAAGGTAGTTGTATCTGATTTATAATTTAAAACATGATTGTCTGAAAAAAATCATTTACTTAATTACAATCCCTAAAATTCTAAATAATATTTTTTTTGCATAGATAAGAAAAAAGATTGTTAAGGTAGTATGTTGTATGTTTTCTCTATAGTCACATTATAACAAATTGAAGTTGTTATACATAGGGATCTTCTATTTCATTTTTATAATAAATTGTTTGTATTTAGTAAATAAATAATTATAGTTGACCCATGAATAATGTGGGAGTTAGGGACTCTAATCTATGTGCAGTTGAAAATCTGAGTATAATTTTTAATTTCCACATCTTAGCTACTAGTAACCCACCATTGACTGGAAACCTTCCTGATAACATAAACAGTCCATTAAAACCTATTTTATTTGTGCTGCATTATTGTGTACTGTGTTCTTACAACAAAGTAAGGTAGAGAAATGAAGCTGTTAGAAAGAAAATCATCAGAAAAAATATATTGACTTTTCATAAAACATAAGTGGATCCTCACAAAAGTCTTCATCTGTCTATGGATTTCAGAGACGGAATAAAATCTGCATATAAGTAAACCCCTGCAGTTCAAACCCTTGCTGTTCAAGGGTGAACTGTATTACATATTAATTTTTATCACTAAGAAAGTATCTTTAGAACTGGGAACTCAACAGTCCCTTTCTTGTACCATAAGTAAATGGCAATAAGAACTGTAAAATTGAACCAGCGTGCACCCATACAAATTGGAGATTATGTTTTGGAGATACCTACTGAGTGCAGAAGACAGAAAAACAATTCCTTTGTGAGAAGTACAAGTTATGTTACATATTCTTACATAAGCAGAATGGTTTTATCTGTCATTGTTTACACACACACACATACACATATGCATGTGCACATACACAAATATGTGTGCTCTTGCACATGCATATGTACACATTAATAAGTTAAAAGTCCTGATGATTCTTTGTGACCAAATCCACTATTTGCAGGAAGCAGCGGATAACACATTCTATACTTTGGATACAATTCTTTTGATTTTTTGACTTGTTCTGTGATGAACTGCCTTTAATGGATGAACCATGTTTCTAGTTTTATAAGAAATAAAAAGATTAGAAGCAAGTAAAAGGAACTCTATGATCAGTAGTAGACTGTTGTACTTTACTCAGTGGCCATATGTTTTTCTCCAGGTATGATGAGTTCTCCAGTTATACAAGTTACTTAAATAATTTATTATTATTATTAATTATTATTATTATTATTATAAGAAATGGGGTCTATGTTGCCCAGGCTAGACTACAATGTCTCTTCAGTGGTACAATTACAGCTCACTGTAGCCTTGAACTTCTGGGCTTAATCAGTCCTCCCACCTCATCCTCCTGAGTAGCTGGGACCATAGTCATGTGTGGTTACATCTAGCTGGATACACAATTATTTATTGATGAATTTGTTTGTTTATCTGTTTATTTTTGAGACAGTGTCTCCCTGTGTTTCTAGTACTTGAGCGTAGTGGTGCAGTCTTGGCTCCCTGCAAATTCTGCTTCCTGGCCTTATATGATCCTTTCACCTCAGCCTCCCAAGTAGCGGGGACTACAGGCATACACTGCCATGCTTAGCTATTTTTCTTTATAAGGTATGTATGTATGTATGTATTTTTTAGATGGGTCTCACTATATTGCCTAGGCTAGTCTGGAACTTCTGAGCTCAAATAATCCTTCTGTATCAATGGCTTTCTGCAATTAGATACAGAAATACAAGAATCTCCAAGTCAAATATCAAGGAGAAAAAAAGAAAATAAAAGAAAAACAAATTAGGGAAAGTTATTCTGTGAAATAACCATCTGATGACAGTCACATATATCATATCAACTTAATAAAAATCTTATATGATGCATTTGTGTCAAGGGTTTCCAAGACCACCCCCAGGTTTGGTGATTCACTAGAAGGTCTCACAAGGCTTAGAAAATAATCATACTCAGATCTTTAACTTATTACAATGAAAGGGTACAGGCAAAATTAGAGAGAAAATGTGCATGTGGTCAAGTCTGGAGGAAACCAGGCACAAGTTTCAAGGAGTTCTATCCTGTGGAGTTCCCAGGATCTGCTTAATTTTCCCAGCCTTACATTTTGGCAATGCAGGTACAGTGATGTCTGCCAGTACCAGAATCTCATTAGAGACTCAGTACCCAAGTTTTTTAAATGGAGGTTCCTCTCACTCACATGTACCCAAATTCCAGACTCCCAGAAGGAAAGCATCTGTTCAGAGTAACCACACTGTTTCTCTAAACACTTTAGACACAGTGAGCCATTCTTCTCAGGGAATGGTGGGAACCCTCTCAATTTCAGTTTCCTAAACACCCTCTAAGGGGCCAGCCTTGCATGCGGGCCTTTCTAAGGATGTCAGTCTTTTGCCTGCTATATGAAATCTTTTCTGCACAAAAGTTTAGCCCCAGCTTAATTTTTGGTGTTGTTTTAAAATTTCATTTCAACAGCAAATAATCTAAGATAAGGTAACTTGGTACTAGTTTCTGTTGTTTGATCCATCCTTAGTTGCAATGCTGGTTACTTTTTTGAGTTTTGGTGACAGTTATTTCTTGTAAGTTACCATAGCAGTATTAGGTAATTACAATCTGTCCTCCTTATCTCATTAGCCTTTCAGTAAAATTGTTAAATTATATAAGCCTAATAATTTGATTTAAAATTAGAATTAAAATGCTCTTTTATATTTATTACATGAATAATTTAGTTTTCATCTTGTGCTAACTCCCTGTTTAGAATTGTGAAATAAGATAAAATAATCATTTTACCAATATTTTCTTGCATGAGCATGCAATTAAATTTATTTGTTTTACATATTTTATATACTTCAATTTGAGAAATAATCCCTACATGCTATTACTTTGGTCTTTAATGATCTCCAGTTTTGGAGGTCACCATGTCTTGCTTAAATATGTCATAATAACAGGTTCAGTGAATATCTTTTTATTTTTCATTTTAGTTTTTGTTCTGGAAATCCTGGGATGCATAGACAATGAGTATCTTTTTTAGATGAATAACTTCATTTCTTAGAGCAGTTTTAGGTTCACAACAAAATTGAGAGGAAGGTACAGAGATTTCTCATTATTTTCCATGCCTCCCACATATGCATGGCCCTTCCCATTATTAGTATTTTCCACCAAAGTGGTACATTTCTTAAAACTGATGAACCTACATTGACACATTAAAATCATTCAAAGTTCATAGTTGACATCAGGCTTCATTCTTAATATTGTACATTCTGTGAATTTGGACAAATGTATAATGACATGTATCTATTATTTTAATATGGTAGGACAGTTTCATTGCCCTAAAAATTCTTAATACTATGTTCATCTCTCCCTTTTATTCCTAGCAACTCCAACCACTGATCTTTTCTATCTTCATAGTTTTACTTTTTTCAGAAGAGTCATATAGTTGAAATAATACAGTGGATATATTTTTGACTAGTTAAAAGTTAAAGTTCTATGGTAATTGAATGTAGTCATTTAAGATATACTTTGTCCTTTTGTTTTTCTTTTTTTAATCACAAGATTTGGTGACATGTGCTTTACATATTTAGAAGACATGATTTGTGTAGATATTTGCCACATAACGGAAAGGGTTGAGGAAAATGACACCATGCATTACCGCACAGTACACACTGGAGCATCTTGGTTTATGGGGTGGGTTCAGATAGACTCTGTTCCTTGGAAGGGAACAAGTTCAAGAGGTTGTACTTTATAAAACTGGAATCTCAAAGTCTTCCATGTGTACTTTCAGTTGGAAGTAAGACCAGGCAGTGAGTGCTATAGGTAAATACTCATGCTCCTCACTGATCCTCTTCCTTTGAGGGATGAGTTTGAAAACAGTCTGTATTTATGATGACATGACTCACCTATGACGAGATTCTCTGTCATGAGGGATGGCAAGGAAATCACACAATTTTGCTTTATATGGGTTTCAAAAGAATTTTTTCTCCTACTAGGGAGAGGGGAAAGCATTGGCACATTCTGGTAGCAAGAGGGCATTGATAGTTTTCTTTCTATACATTTTTCACATGAGATAGTACTGCCTGGCAGCCTGCCACACCTCCCCAGTGTTTCTCAAGCTTCTCTCTGAATATGAGGTGTTATTCAGAGTGGATAAGCTCTTAAACAAGTGATCTTTCCAGTGGTCCTTTCTGTGAGAGGTAAAATAGCAGGTGAATTTGGGCATTGTTATATGTAGAGCTGAGAATATAGCTACAACTAAGTAAACCACCCAGCACCTTCCCCAGAAGAGTATTAGCCAGAGTAACACATTGATCTCTCTTGAGCTCTTCTCCACTGGCAGCTGGAAAGTTTTTGCAAGGATCCTTATTTCTGGTCTGATTCCTATGTTTTGCTGGCTTCTGGCAATAAGTCATTTTATCCTAACCTGAACAGTTTTAACTGCAGAGCTAGGGAAGCTGTGTTGTGTTCAACAAAGTCAGTGCAGTAGTTCCCTCTTAAATATAAGAGATACATTTCAAGACTCCCAGTAAATGCCTGAAACCACAAATAGTACTGAATCTCATACCAATTTCTTCTACATATATATATCTATTATAGCATTTAATTTATAAATTAGGCATAGTAAGAAATTAACAACAGTAACTCACCATAAAATATATTTTTATGGTCCTCACCCTGTTTTCTGTGACGATGTGAAATGATACAATGCCTGTGTAATGAGTTGAAGTGAAGCGAATGAGCTAGGCATTGTAATGCAGTGTTAGGCCACTATGCACCCTCTGAATCTAAGTCAGAAAAAACTTCATGAGCTGTGAGTGACCCTGAACCTTCAGGTCTTGATGCTGATGGCTGGCAACAGAATGAGACCATGTTGATGACTAATGGGTGAAGAGCATATGCAGTGTGGGTGTACAGAACAAAGGGATAATTTACATCCTGGTCTGGATGGAGGGGCTCAAGGTTTCATCATACTTCTCAGAATGGCACACTAAAATGTATGACATGTTTATTTCTGAAGTTTTCCTTGTGATATTTTGGGAATACAGTTGACTATTAGCTGTACCACAGAAATAAAAACTACAAATGTAAAATCTGTTTGGACATTGACTCGTTTCTTGGTGTACAGTTCTTAAAATCATTAGAAATTCCAAACTGATGTCTTTTTGTATGCTAATGATTGATGGCTGGAAGCCCCTATGTAGATTCAGGTTGGCAACTGGTCATTATTGTGAAGATAATGATTAGAGGTTTGAGATCTGTCTCACTCTGCAGACTCTGGGGTGAAGAGAAAGCCTGAAGGTTTTTAGTCACCAGCGGCCAGTGATTTACTTAATCAGTGGGGCATATGTAATAAAGCTTTCATAAAGACCCAAAGAGACTGGGCTTAGAGAGCTTCCAGTTCACTGAATACATTGAGGTTCCTGGAGGATGGTGTGTCCTAGGAGGGCAAGTAATCTTCATCCCACTTCCCCCACACTTTGCACTGTGCAACTCTTCATCCGTACCTTTTGTAATGTCATTCACAGCAAACTGGTAAGTGTGTTTCCCTGAGTGCTTTGAGCCATTCCAGCAATTCAGTTTAACCCAAATTGAAGCCAATTGGTCAGAAGTTCTGGAGTTTCAGACTTAGGACTGATGTAGGGAGGCAGTCTCATGGAACTGAGCCATTTACCTGTGGAATCTGATGCTATCTGCAGATAGAGTATGAGAACAGAATTAGAAGACACTCAGCTTGTGTCATCTGCAGAAATGATTGCTTGCTTGCTGGTGTGGAAAAACACTCCCTACATTTGATCACGGAAGACTTCTTTGTGGATGATTGTTTCTGTGGTGTGAGAGCAGAGAAAAACGTGGCAAGTATGTCTTTTCCACACGTCGTGGATAAGGAAACTACTGTATACTCTGTTTTTACTGCCTTTCATATTTTGGTTCAGAAATCATGCTATTTGACACTGGTGACTCATCACACCCGTTCTGCTAACAATACCATTTTTAGTCAATCTCATATGGTTTGTCTAAGATGACTTGTATACTGCAGTTCACTTGTAGAAATCAAATTTTAATAAATTTATTCTTTGCATTTAATAAATACAAAGTAAGGGAAGTAAGAGTTCTTACTGCATTAATTACATACCAATAGGTATAACTTATATTAAAGGTCTCAGATATGCTCCCAAAGGAATGCTTGGTAACAAAGCATCAGTCCTATACTTTAAAGAAAAATTGTCTAAAGCATGCATACAAGTGTGCATAATTTTTTTTAATGAAAGTAGACTCTTGCTATGTTTTCCAAACTGGTCTCAAACTTCTGGGTTTCTCAAGTGATCCTCCTGCCCCAGTCTCCCAAGTAGTTGAGATTGCAGGCATGCATGACTATGTCTTCTTATGTTTTTAATATTCTATATACTTGTTATTGATTTACAATGCATTTTATCTTTTCCTTTAATAGATCCTGGGAGTCCTAATGAATCTGCAGTCAGGTAGGATTTTACAGATTTTAAAAATTGTATTAACTAAGGAAATATAGATGGAAGAAACTAGTATCAGTTGAGTGTTGTATTCTGGGCTAACCACCCTATTATGTGCTATGCATTTATCTCATAAAGCTGTCACAACATCTGTGTTCTTATAACCTACTGTTTATTAAATAGGCAACTGTGGTTTAGAGAGGTTAATTGGATCATGACCCTACAGTTAACAAAGTAGCTGACTCACAGTTAAACTATCAGCCTACCTGGCTTCCAAATCTTTCTTTTGCTCCTCAGCATAGATGGATAAAGATCTGTGCAGCAATTGGATCAAGATATATGTTAGAATCAGATTAATGAATACAGTCAAATCTAGCTATATGTTAACTCGTTTAAGGTTATTGTTAGAAATGAGGTTGGTCTAAGAGTTTATCCTAATAAATTTGACAATTTCACTGGTAACCAATATCTTATCTTTACCATCAAAGGCTTTAGGACAGTGTAAAGGTTTGGCCATAGGATTGTAAATTTTACAAAACCAAGATTAGACAAGTCTTGGAGAGAAATTACTTGACTTCCTAGTTTGGTTTTCCCTTTAGGCTAATATTTCTGCCTACTTCCACAATACTTTTCTTTAGTCTTTTTTTCTTTTTCCATGACATTTTCATAACCTTCTCTTGATGTTTTAAAGTGTTCTTCTCTGCTTTTGGTGTTTCTTTTGTTCTACTATTTTTCCAAATTCTGCTGGCTATGTATCCCCAATTCTCCTATAGACAATCAAAAGCATGCAGAATTTCAGAATTTTAAGGAATCATAGGACTAATTAAAATAACCTCTAGTACTTCAACGTGTGTTAAACATTCTGGTCAAGTGTTTTTCTAGATAGAGAACCTGAGACTCAAATAGATTAGGATAGTTTTCTTTTTGGACATAGAAAGTGGCAGAAACAAGATTTAAACTCATTTTAAAGCCCAATACTCACCCTTCTTTTTTTATTTTTTGGGCGTTTGTTGTTGTTGTTGCTGTTGGCAGAGTCTGGCTCTCTCACTCATGCTTGAGTGCAGTGGCGCAGTCTAGGCTCACTGCAACCTCTGCTGCCTGAGTTCTCACGATTCTCCTGCCTCAGCCTCCCAAATAGCTGGGGTTACAGCCATGCCATCGTGCCTTACACCTGTAATCCCAGCACTTTGGGAGGCTGAGGCAGGCGGATTATGGGGTCAAGAGATCCAGATCATCCTGGCCAAAATGGTGAAAATGAGTCTACTAAAAATACAAAACAAATTAGCTGTGCATGGTGGCAGGTGCCTATAGTCCCAGCTACTTGGGAGGCTGAGGCAGGAGAATTGCTTGAACATGGGAGGCGGAGGTTGCAGTGAGCCGAGATCATGCCATTGCATTCTAGCCTGGTGACAGAGCGAGACTGTGTCTCAGATAATGATGACAATGCTACAAAGTGGGAGTGAGTCTGGTGCACCCAGTGGATAGAATGAGAATGAAATTAACTGTTAAACCCAATGGCAGTGGCTAAGAATGGAATGAGCAGAGGAAGGCCAAGTTTGAAGAGAAACCATACCTTATTGGATAGGAATATGAATTCTTCAGTAAGATATCAGAATATTGGGGTTTATGACAAGTTTAATAAAGATAAATTATAAAGATGAAGAACAAAAGATCTTGGGAATTTACAAAGGCACATTAAAATAGAGAGTTCAAGGGAGCTTTAAATATGTTGCTGCTTTTTTTTTTTTTTGATCAATAACTGACAAACGAAGATTTTTACTGAAAGATACTAAAACATTTTGAGACACTGGGAAGAGTCTCTACAGCAGATAGAAATGTGGTATTGTGTGCTTCCATTCTGACTTACAGAGGGGTGGCTTAGAGCATCTTGAGTACTAGGGGCTGGAGATTGCTGAACAACATAGATCTGTATCCCAGGGCAGGCGCCTCCTCACCTCTGCTTCTTTTCATAATTCACTGATGGCCTTCCAATGTTCATGCAGGCTGGGTCAAGGGCATGATTGACTAGCCAACCAGTCATGAAGTTCATTTGGGAAATTGGAGATGTGTCTATGCTGGGGGCAGTTGATGGAGACTCCAGTTAGCTTGTTATTCAGGAGCAGGGATGTAGAGAGCCACTCCTGGTCATTTGAGGCCATCCTTTCAGGAATCTGTGCTTTCATAGATTGAAGATTTGAAAATCGGAGACTGCCATGGAGCCCTGCACAAGTGGAATCTGAAAGCCTATAGGAAGAAAGATATTTAGATAGTACTTAGGGAAATAGAGGTACAACTACCAGAACTCTGTTTTTCCAGCAGTCTCTCTTCTTGGATATCTGAGTGCCTATGAAGGTTTTTTTTGAGAGGGAGTCTCACTCCATCACCCAGGCTGGAGCACAGTGGCATGATCTCAGCTCACCACAACCTCTGCCTCCAGGGTTCAAGCATAATAGCCTCCCTAGTAGCAGAAATTATAGGTGTTTGCCACCACTCCTGGCTAATGTTTGCATTTTTAGTGGATACAGGGTTTCACCATGTTGGCCAGGCTGGTCTTCAGCTCCTGACTCAAGTGATCTGCTCCCCTCGGCCTCCCAAAGAGCTGGGATTTTAGGCATGAGCCACCGTGCCTGACCCTACTTGTGAAGGACTTAAGGGCTTCCTAGTTAATGTGGACCTGAAAAAGGTAGGATGTATAGAGTGAGTATAATTGAATTTTTATTACTGTTAATGTGTTGATCTTTCTGGGGAGAGTGTTCTCAAAGAGAACATACCCCTTTGTTATTAAACTTTTGTGCACTTAGCAATCACATGTTTCAAATATTGCAGGTGATTCCCTGTACTGTTTTGGGACAAAGGACAGCAATAGGACCTTCTTAAGTGGTTTCTATGCTGAGGAATCAAGACTGCCAATTTGAAGTGACGCAGATTAGTCTTTTAACCAGAGATAGATAATGGACAAGAAACTGTATCTTTCCACCTTGTTTTAGGTCATCAGATTTCTTCCAGTTTAGGTAACAAAAGTTATATCATTTATTAGTTGAATTTTAAGTATAACTTCAGGATAGATAATATGTCAGGGTAAATTATCATCAGACTCTGGTATATATTGGCTGTCACTATTTGTTATGGAGCTCAAGGTCAGTTTTAATTGAATATTGTATATATTTAGACAGGTAGAGGTACAAAAATAGGTAACCAAAATCTATTTTTAGAACAGAGGCCATATTTTAATTATATCAAGAAACATTATTTAATGTAGAGATAGCTGACCTTTCCCCAGATTATGATTTTTGTTTTTAGGAGGGAGAAGCTGAATATGAACTGGCAGCTAAAAAATTTGTAAAGAAATCAACTTGCTTATTTTCATTGTAGATTTTTGCTCTAAAGCATTTTCCGCAAACTGTGTGTTGATTCATGCCCTAAGCCAGATGACGACTTGACTGTTACCACCAAGGTAAAGTGATCTCTTGTAAAATTAATTTTCTCAGTCAAGTTTTGCATATTATTTACTTTTAAAATTTAGCAGTGGTTTATCATTTTTTATGTTGATAATACAAAGCTGGTCAGAGAAAAGCATAGACATGGCTAGTTGATTAAAAAAATTGTTTAAACTTGTTAACTAACAAAGGATTGATTAAGTACTGTGATGGGCTGGGGACTGATAGAAAATGAACTGGAAATTATATAGTAACAGGAAAATCACATTAGAAAATGCTTTCCCCAATAAAGAAAATATAAAATTTGGTTAAGGTTTATTCAGATAAATATTAATATTGGCTTTTAAATCATACTAGTGTTACTTTCATAATATTTATGCCTGTATAAATCTTCAGTGAATCAAATTACTTGTAGTTATCCTGGAATCTCCCTGGTACTTTTTATTGGTCAAACTGTACAGCACATAGCATATAGCTTTTTTTGGACGCTTATTATTTTGGTACCGTACAGTTTTTAGGAGAGATTTCTTTTCTACTGTAGAAATCTACTAGAATTCAGTCTACTGTAGTGAGACTAAACTAATATTAAAATTTGTAGGACACTAGCTGAGTACGGTGGTGTACACCTGTGGTTCCAGCTGCCTGGGGGTTTGAGGAAGGAGGATTGCTTGAGCTCAGGAGCTTGAGAACAGCCAGGGCAATGTAACCCAATTGTATCTGCTTTAAAAATAGAAATTGCAGAAGTGCAGAAATTTATGTTACCAAACTTTGTATTACAAATGGATTTTTGTGTGTTTTATAAGTTGTCCCTCAAAGGTATATGTAAAACACTTCATCTAATGAATAACATGTATTTTACTGCAAATAGCCAGTTATATAAGTGGACTCTTAATACCAATATGGTAAGACTTTTAACACCATAGTTTTGTCATTGTAGTTTATTTAAAATATCCACTCAAAGTCTTTATTTACATTCAGAAATTTAAAATTTCAGAATTTTTATATTTAGTTGTTTAAATAATCACTTGAAGTTCCTGCACACTACAAGCTACTAGAGGTCATAGACATATTTGTGTGTATCCTGGAGTGCCTGGATGTATTGTTGCTTTTTCAAGATGGAGTTTCACTCTGTCACCCAGGCTGGAGTGCAATGGTGGGATCTTGGCTCACTGCAGTCTCCACTTCCTGGGCTCAGGTGATCCTCCCACCTCAGCCATCCAAGTAGCTGGGACTGCAGGCCTTTGTCACCATGCTTGGCTGAGTTTTGCATTTTTTGTAGAGATGGGGTTTTGCCTTGTTGCCCAGGGTGGCCTTTAACTGTTGGACTCACATGATGTGCCCACCTCAGCCTCTCAAAGTGCTGGAGTTACAGGCATGAGTTGCCACAGTCAACCTTAATAGTTGTTTAATCTGAACAAATAGATGAATGAATTTTTATATAATGGAATGTTATAAGTAATATACATAATGTATCTATTGATTAAATACTGCAGTTTAAAACTATTGCTTACATTTGTATTAGTTTTTAATTTTTAAGGATGTGTAAGTTTTGACATGTTGAGAAATTATGCCATAAAAAAAGGAAATAAATTAGAAATAGTCATTAATAGCAAAGAGGGTTACAATATATTTTCTAGTATAATTCAACTGAAATCTTAGATTATGATTTTAGACTAAAATTTCTTAAACATTAGCCCCAACTCATGCTCTAATAAATACGCCTTTATGAGCCATGCATTACTCTTTAGAATTCTGATGACCAATTCTTTCTCTAGGTCGAAAGTTGATGGAAAGTTCTAGTTTTCCCTCTGTAATAATAACAGTCTTTCAGGTAGTGGCGGATGACCGTGGCTAGCTAATTGAATGTTTTAAAGTAATAAAATTAAACTCTGTATCACAGAAATATTTTTTAAAAACTAATTGTAGCATAAGTATTAACCTGTATTGTTAGGGCTATAAAGGAACAAAAGGATCTGTTATGTGTCTATTTCTCCATGTACTTTACGGTACAGCATGTTGTTTCTTTTCTCTCTTGGCTAACGCTCATATTAAATTGACTAGTTAGGCTTCTTTATTTCTCCCTTCATCCTCACATTTTAAAAATGATTTATCCCCACCTAATTTTTTTTTCTCACAGATCTCATTTCTTTAGTGACTGGTCTTTCAGTCCATCTGTGTCTTCATTGTCAGCATATTTAGTTACAGCTTTCTCTTTAGTTACCTATGTGTGGCTTTCATTCAACAATTATTGCCCACAAGATTTACTTTTTTTTTTATTTTTTCTTTTCTTTGGAAGAGCTGAATTTATGCACTTTATCTTTTTGACAAACAGAATAAAAACAACTAATACTATTTGCAATGCCAACCCACTTAAATAACGTACTACTATAAACTAAATTCTCATTTTCCCCCAAAAGAAGTGATATATGCAAATAATTACCTCCTGCATATGCCCATAATGAATTATTTTCTCATGTTTTTAGCTAATAATTAATAAAGGAGTTATGTGCTAAGTAAATTACTGCTGCATAGTATAATTCTGCTAATTTGCATAATTCATTTAAGAAGCAAGTGTAGTATGGTGCCAGTAAAATAAAGTTTAGAATGTGCAAAAAATCACTTTGCGTTCTGAAAATAAGTTTATTTAAAATCTAAAGAATTATTTCAGGTTAAGCTGTGGCCAAATGTATCATTCTGTGGTATATCTGGATGTGCAAAATCATAAAGAGAGTTAGACACAGTTTGAATTGTAGTTTTTATTGAAATTGGAACTTGAAAAGATAATGCTGAGATTTTAGTATGTTTATATATTTTGATTGTCCAATATAGATCTACAGTGAACATTTTAGGTTAAGAAAAAAACCTGGGGAGTAGTAACTATGTGGGACTGTAATAAAAATTTAGTTTAGTGTTGTAGTACATGGAAGTCATTTTCAAAAAGAGAACACACTGAGTACTTTTGTGGTAGCCACACTTATAGCAGCAGAAGTATAAAATAATAATGGTGAATTCTAATGCTATGACTGGAGAGAAATGAGAGGGGCCTGACTTTTCAATAGAAGCAGCTGGTGCTTAGTTTTACCAGCACAAGTAGAAGTCCAAAGACGTGTTAATGTCCTGGTTCTGCCACTTATGAGGTATAGGACCTTGGGAAAAATTCTTTGATTGTCATTGACCTCATTCATAAAAATGGTACTAATGGTATCTCTCAGGTATGTGTAATGAACAAAAGTAGTGGGAAATGTAAAAACATTTGTAAACTGGAAAGTATGTTTACAAATGTGAGACAAAATGATCACAACAATATTCAGTGACATAGTAAAACTCAAAATTTTTGTAAACCTGAAGGATGATAAAATGGCAGTAGCAGGAAGAAAAGAATGAGAAAGTAGGAAATGGCATGGGGATTTTAAATTTGGGGTAGGGGTGTGTTCAATTTCAGCAGGCTACTATGACTGAAGATGTCCTGTAAGAACATAGCTGTTTGGCATATGAGACTTTCTGATGAAATTTTAAGTGTTTTGACCTAGAATTTATTTTTGTTATAGATCCCAAAGTGTGCTAGTCAGTGAGACACTGAATACACAAGATGAGATCTTATGCTATAGTAGTAGGAAGAGAAAAAGAAAGAAAGAGCAAATACTTCTCACTATAAATGCTTTCTATAAAGAAAATAGAAAATGTTAGAAGATAATCGGCCGTGCGCGGTGGCTCATGCCTATAATCCTAGCACTTTGGGAGGCCGAGGCAGGTGGATCACAAGGTCAAGAGATGAGACCATCCTAGTCAACATGATGAAACCCTGTCTATACTAAAAATACAAAAATTAGCTAGGCATGGTGACACGCACCTGTCGTCCCAGCTACTCAGGAGGCTGAGGCAGGAGAATTGCTTGAGCCCAGGAGGGGGAGGTTGCCATGAGTTGAGATCGTGCCATTGTACTCCAGCCTGGGTAACAAGAGTGAAACTCCATCTGAAAAAAAAAATAAAAAAGAAGATATCATGGAAGTTTGTAGTTAGGATGGGAATGAGAGAGGAATGGAAATCTGTGGTCCAAGAAGACCTCTCTCAGTATATTTAAGCTGCCAACTAAAGGATGAGAAAGAGCCAGCCATGTGAAAGTCTAACAGAAGGAAATTCTGAATGGAGAGAACAAAGGATCATATCTATTCATCATTTTGCTCTTAGCACCCTGGAATGGGCAGAAAGCCATCATCATATTTATTTTTTATAATTACAGTATGTACAACAAATGTGAAATAGAATCCTGGCACATTTTAGATGCTTCCTAAATAAATGTTCTTTTTTTCCCTTTTAAAGAAAGCTTGCTGCACTTTTGAAATTCATTCTGTCTCTGTCTCTCTCTTTCTCTTTTTCTTTTCCTTTCCTTTCTTCTTTTCTTTCTTGACAGGGTCTCACTTTGTTGCCTATGCTAAAGTGCAGTAGTGCAATTTCAGCTCACTGCAGCCTTGACCTTCTAGGGTAATGTGATCCTTCCATCTCAGTCTTCTGAGCATATGGGATTACAGGTATGCACCACCATGCCCAGCTAACTTATGTTTCTTTTGCACAGATGGGGTTCGACCATTTTTCCCAGGTTGGTTTCAAACTCGTGGGCTCAAGCAATCCACCCACCTTGGCCTCCCAAATTCTTAAGATTAAAGATGTGCTCCACTGCCCCTGACCTGATGGATGCAGCCAATCACCATAGCACGTATATACCTATGTAACAAACCTGCATGTTCTGCACATATACCCCAGAACCTGAAGTATAATAAAATAAAATAGTTGCACAGTTGATCACATATTCGCTTGCTTTTATTTAAATATAACATATAAATTTTATTACATTATTCTATTCCACCATTTTTTTTCTATCAGTAAAGATTTTATCAAAAGATATGTAGGTTTTTTGAAGTCTTTGTTTACCTAAATGAAGCATCTTCTATGGTGTTCTATTGATGCTCAATATGACATATTTCCAAGTTTTCTATCATAAATATCTTAACACTGAAATATTTATGAGGAAATTTAAATTTTGTAAATATTGTATTACACTAATATATGTATTTATATTATATATATTTTATGTGTTTGTGTGTGTGTCTGTGTAAGTTTTTGAGATGCAGTCTTGCTCTTTCACCCAGGCTGGAGTGCAGTGGTGCAATCTCCGCTCACTGCAACCTCCACCTCCTGGGTTCAAGCAACTCTCCTGCCTCAGCCTCCCAAGTAGCTGGATCTACAGACATGAGCCACCACACCCTGCTAGATTTTGTATTTTTTAATAGAGATGGGGTTTCACCATGTTGGCCAGGATTGTCTTGATCTCTTGACCTCGTGTTACACCCACCTCAGCCTCCCAAAGTGCTGGGATTACAGGCATGAGACACCGCACTCAGCTGCCAATACATATTTTTTTGATGTTTTCTTGTTTTTGGTGGAGATGGCAAAGTCGAGTTAGGTACTTTGAAGCTAGTTCCTGACTGAGATATGCACATGCTAATATTTTGTCTATGAATATGTTTCCTTTGGACTGCCATGCTTGGATAAGTAAGTCAATGAACATATGAAGATGAGGATGATCTAGAAAGTGTAGACAACATTCTCTACTGAAATGCTTTGGTTTTCAGTACATGCTTCTCCACTACATTCCAGCCCTCGGTGACAGACCCTGTTTCAAAAAAAGAAAAAAAATTGATAAGTCTTTATGCATCTCATTATAATTTTTTAAATGGAAACTCATTCTTGATTATTACCTCAGCAGTGTCCTTGAGAAAGTGTCAGAGCCTTTACCTGGACCTGCCAATGGAAAAACAAAACAAAACAAAAAACACAGTATAGTCAATGTAAAATAAGGTAAGAATACCATTTTATTTAAAAAGTCATTTGATGGAATTAAAAAATATGTATATTAGCACTAATATATTCAAATAGCTAAAGAAAATGTTCTATTAAATGTATAATAAGTAAAGGGAAGTAAAATGGTGTTAAGTTGTATATCTAATCAGGGGTCAGCAGTTGAGTCTATTTATTGAGAGTACCACTAAAGGAGCTGAATTATTAGTTCCCATTTTAAGATACTCTAAGATCTGAGGAAAATCAGGAAAGAGGGAAGAGGAAATGAATAAAAGAAAGAATGAGGAGGGCAGAGTGTACATGTAATAAATGAAGAAACAATATGTAGGTGTATGTAAAGCAGGGTAGTAAAGTCAAATTGATTTGTAGAAGAAGGAAGAGCAGGGTGATAGAAATAGGAAAGGTAATGTCAGCTTCCAGCACCAAAATGTGTAAGAAAATTAGAGTAACATCTTCCTGCCCTTGCTCTCATTCTCACTATTAGAGAGGCATTAAGGATTGAGGTACCTCACCACACAGACATGTGTTTTATTTACCATAGATGAATATCACCATAAATGGTCAGCCATGTATGGCCATAATTTAGTTAAAGAAAATGTTATAACTTCATCGGATAGTATCATATAGGCCATATTAACATAATTGAATAGTGTCATGTGATTTATGGAGAGGAAGTTAGAGAAGGTATAGCCTGATTGAAAGTGGATTAGTAACATTATGGCTTATAATGCAGAATTAAATTCAGGTACTTAATAGGAAGAAACTGAGGCTAAGTTCCAGATGAGCAATTAAGGTAAACAAATGTGGAAGCACATTAGTGTAGAATAGGGCATCCAAATTTTCATGAATTCGTTGAGAAGCTTCTGGAAAATGGACATTCTCATTCAGCATGTGTGGGATTCTGCCCTTCTCAGGAGTACTCAGGTGGTGTTGGTGCTGTTCCTTGGACAGAGCTCTGAATAACAAGGAAATGGCCTTCCTTAGAGAAATCTGGAAAAAGAACCATTGGACAGCAATTTTAAAAAATAACAGAATCAAGAGAAGGCATTAATCTCCTTTTATTTCTGAAGTAGAATTCTAGCCACAGAAGAAGCAGAATGAGATGAAAACAGAAATTGTTGGTGTATACTACTGCTGAATAAAGATGAAAAAAGTGGTTGCAGTTATCCATAAAAAGCAGTTAGAAAGAGAAGCATCAGGATGACAGATCTAAAGATTACTTTTGCAAAGGAAGAGGGATTGGAAAAGGGCAAGGAAGGGGGAAGAAAAGAAAGTTTGTTGGGGGACTTTGGAATTAAAACCAAGGAAGCTTGAGACACCTCACTTCCAGTTCCTTGGGCACCCAGTTTAACAAAAGCAGTTATTGCTGTGGAGAGTACTGGAGGCAAGAGGGAATGCTAGAATTAGGGTAAACCACAGCAGCTAATTTCTCTTCATAACTGTCAGGCCTCAGAGCAAGAAGTTTCATTGACATGAGTGAATAAGGTGATTAAGTTGCATTTTGGCTAATTTTTTTGGGGGGGGAGGTCAGCCAGTTCTTCGATATGATAGCTGTTTTATAAAAGTCATTTACAGAGTAAAATGACATGCCAAACAGCTAATTTTAGAAGGAGTCATATTATAAAATTCATTCTGTGACTACCAAAATTGTCATTTTCTAAGAATACTGCACTGATCTTGAAATATAAACGTTTATTCTTTTCTATCAAGACTGTGGCAATTCAATGTTTTCTCTTTTGATAAATATTTTGATATTGAAAGCTTATTCTATATGGTTTATTTGATGTGTTTTAAGTCTTGCATTGCGTGGATCAAGGAACTCTTAAGGTCAAATGAGAAGATATGAGAAATGTAGGTGCTTCAGTAGCCATGTGGGCATGGGAAAATGAGAATTTTGAGAAACTGTTATAAGTGTGTATCATAGCTGATCAATTTAGAACACTTTCTTTGATGAGAGGTGAATCACACATTCACCTGAACCTACATCCCAACTGTGTGTGACAGGACAAGGGGAAGCACATGATAAATATTTGTGGTGTTCTGGCATCAATGCCTCTGATGTTTCAAGTTTAAATACTCTGTAGCATTCACCATCAGCCTTGGCATTGATTCTCTCAGGTTATAATTTGCTCCACTGTTTAATGGTCCCTTTTATCCTTATCAGCCCAACATGTTCACATTAATATCCATACTTTTCTATTTTAATTATAGGTATTTGAAACAATCTCATTTTTAAAAAATAAGCTTTGTAATTTAGGGATCCTATATTCCTATTTTACTCAGTATATTTCCATCACATTACTCTCCTAGGCAATAAAAAGAAGATGCCAAAAAGAACCCTCAAAACCTTAAGTAATTATTTTCATAGCCAGGCATGAGGACTCAGCTTGATACTAACACTGCATAAATGTTTGGTTGGCGTGATCATAACTACATATAATTGATGACATGTCCTCTTTGCTTTGTAGGGCCTCCTGAATAACATCCTTCCTTGAAGGTAATTATATATATTTATTTTTAATTACTAACTTTATATTGTATAAAATATATATGATTTATTAGTTATTTTCTTTAAAAACCCATTCAGCCTACCACTGAAATGGAAGATCCTGTTGTGAGAGAAGCAGTACAAAGAAAGAATGTACAGACATCCAGAGCAGGTCCATTTTCAATATAAATGGAATGCTGAAAATAAGTATATTAAATGACTGGAAGTACTCACATTCTTCTTACCTCTAATTCTTTTTATTCTAAATTGAATGGAAGGCATTGACATAAATGTTATTGTTGGTATCCATGTTTCAATAAAAATAAATTTAGAAGAAAACAAGATTTTAAAAATAGAATTTTTAACTCAGATGTTTCTATTTTAATATTTTGAATAGCATAACATTTCCAATATGAAATTTTTATACTTGTCAGGGATTCAAAGCAGTGAATTTTGAGACTCTGAGATATTTCCAGTGTCTTATGTTCTAGCTGGAGTTCTAGTATTTACCTAAAGGAATGCTTTACTTAGATGTCAGTTGCTGTCTTAACTTTAGAGAATTCCTGTTAATGTTATTACACTGATTATCTAAAGCCAATGAGATGTTCTAATGAGTAGACTGTGTATGCATGTGTGTGTATGGGTGTGTTTGTGACATCTTTGATATTTAAAAACTAGGAAAGTAATCATTCATTCATAACTGGAAGACAGTCTTTTAAAATGGTGGTTTTGAGACTTTTTGGTATAAAGTATTTTTAAAAAATAATTGCATAGAGGCAACCAAGGTCATGAACATCACTGAGGCTACCAACATCATTGGCTGTCTTCCATTTCAGTACCATTTTGAAATCCTTAACTATATTGTGATTCTAAGAAATAATATGTAGAATTTTATTTTGTGTCCTAAAATGGAAGGTGAGTGGTTCTACAGTTTACATATCTTTCTGCCACTTTCTTTTGTGTACTTTGTATTCTATTTTCCAGATGTATCCACATTGATACGATTAGCTCTGGTTTAATTCATTTTACACTTTTCATTGTATTCCCTTATACCACTCTACCACATTTAATTACTCTCTCCTGTTGCTGATAAATGAAGGAAGAAAAAAAAAGAAAAAGAAAAATAGGCTGGGCACGGTGGCTCACACCTGTGATCTCAGCACTTTGGGAGGCTGAGGGAGGTGGATCATGAGGTCAGGAGATCGAGGCCATCCTAGCCAACATGGTGAAACCCCATCTCTATTAAAATATAAAAAATTATCTGGGTGTGGTGGTGTGTGCCTGTAGTCCCAGCTATACGGGAGGCTGAGACACAGAAATCACTTGAACTTGGGAGGCAGAGGTTGCAGTGAGCCAAAATTGTGCCACTGCACTCTAGTCTGGCAGCAGAGCAAGACTTGGTCTCAAACAAAAAAAGGAAAAATAATGTCAGATTAAAAGGGGCTTTTGTTTAATCAGTTTGTATCTGTGAATATTTACTATATGAGATTTTAAGGCTGAGAAGTTCAGAATGTAAGCATGCACCAACCCATTTTACAAATGCCTTTAGAATTATGACTCATGAGCCTTTAGCCTATGAAGTTATGACAATTCATTTCTCTAAAGAAGTTTACTGTTCTCTAAAAAAAAAAAAAGAATGAAAATAGCAAATGACATTATCTTATTTGACCTCTTGGACATCCTCAAATGAAACTGCAACTTATGTCAAAATTCAGAACCAAAGTTTTGAACAATATATAGTTTGTGAATGTCTTGTGATCATAAGCCCTTGATGATGAAATGGCTTTCAAGTTTTACTTTTTCATTTTTCGCTCTTTTTCTAGACTTGTCTTACAAAAGCTTAAATTCAACAGTTTTATTTCTACAGAAAGCAGGAATATAATTTTTTAATATATTTCTGTCCTGTCTCATGGCATTGAGAACTCTTCAGATCTAATGTGGACCTAGACTTATTTTTACATGGGAACAATTAGGTTTCTTTGTTGTTGTTGTTGTTGTTGACACAGAGTCTTGTTCTGTGATGTGGTTCAGAGTAGATAAGCTCTTAAAGCAGTAATCTCTCCAGTGGTTCTTTCTGTGGAAAGTAAAATGACAGGTGAATTTGGGCCTTGTTATATGCAGGGCAGAGCACATAGCTACAACTAAGTAAAACACCCAGCACCTTCCCCAAGAGTATTGGCCAGAGTAACACGTTAATATCTCTTGAGCTCTTCTCCACTGGCAGCTGGAAAGTTTTTCAAGAATCCCTGTTTCTGAATGTGGTCTCTTAAAATATATGGTATGGTTCTCCTCTTTTTCCTGTGATGATGTGAAGTGATACAATGCCTATGTAATGAGATGAAGTGAGGTGAATGATGTAGGCATTGTCATGTAGTGTTAGGCCACTATTCACCCCCTGACTCTAAGTCAGAAAAAAGATTATCAGCTTTGAGTGTTTCTGGACCTTCAAGACTTAATGATGTTGATGGCTGGATCAGGAGGAGACCATGTTGATGACTAATGGCTGGACAGGACATACAGTGTGAATGCACTGGACAAAGGAATGATTCACATCCTGGGGTGGATAGAGGGCAGGAGCTCAAGATTTTATTGTGCTTTTCCAACTGGCACAGTAATACTTATGACTTGTTTATTTCTGGAGTTTTCAATGTAATATGTTTGGAGTACAGTTAACTGTTAGTAGCTGTAACCACATAATTCAAAACTGCAGATGTAAAACCTGTGTTTGGACTTTGACTTATTTCTTGGTGTACAATTCTTAAACTCCTTAGAATTTCCAGAGATGTCTTTTGGTATGCTAATGATCGGTGGCTGGAAGCTCCTAGGTAGATTCAGTATGGGAACTGGTCACCATCTGGGGAGGAGAGAAGGGCTGAAGGTTGTCATCAGTCACCAACATCCAGTAATTAATCAGTGAAGCCTGTGTACTGAAGCTTTCATAAAGACCTAAAGGGACTGAGCTTGGAAAGCTTACAAATCACTGAATACATGGAGGTTCCTGGAGGGTGGTGTGTCTTGGGAGGGCATGGAAATCTCTGTGCCACTAGCCCCATACTTTGCACTATGCATCTCTTCATCTTTACCTTTTGTAATGTTATTCATAGTATGCTGGTAAGTGTGTTTTCCTGAGTACTTTGAGCCATTCCAGGAATTCAATTTAACCCAAAGAGGGAGTCCCGGGAACCCCAGTTTGAAGCAGATTGGTCAGAAGTTCTGGAGTTTCAGACCTAGGACTGATGTAGGGAGGCAGTCTCATGGTACTGAGCTCTTTACCTGTGGATTCTGATGCTATCTGCAGACAGAGTGTGAGAACTGAATTAGATGACACCCAGTTTGTGTCATCTGCAGAAGTGATTGCTTCTTGTTGGTGGGGAAAACCTCTCCACATGCTTGGGCACAGAAGCCTTCTTTGTTAATGATTATTGCTGTGGTGTGAGAGCAGAGAAAAACATGGCAAGTGTGTCTTCTCCACAGATATAGTGGATAAGTGGTACTACTGTTTACTCTGTTTTAACTGCCCCCCTCATATTTTGGTCCAGAAATTATGCTGTTTGACACTGGTCACTCACTCCATCTGTTCTGCTAACAATATCATTTTTAGCCAATTTCATAGTGTTTGGCTAGGATGACTTGTATACTGCAGTTCACTTGCAGATATCAAATTTTGATAAATTTATTCTTTGCATTTAATAAATACAAAATAAGGGAAGTAAGAGTTCTTACTGCATTAATTACATACCAATAGGTATAATTTCTATTAATTCTAATAAGGTCCCAGGTGTGCTCTTAAATGAATACTTTGAAACGAAGCATCAGTCCCATACTTTAAAGAAAAATGATGTACACAACTAGATCATGTACATACTTTTTTTAAAAAATGAATGTAGAGTCTTGCAAGGTTTCCTAAAGCCTCAAACTTCTGGGTTTCTCAAGTGATCCTCCTTCCTCAGCCTCCCAAATAGTTGAAATTACAGGCATGCATCACTGTACTTTCTTATGGTTTTAATATTCTATACATTATTGATTTAAAATGCATTTTACCTTTTCCTTTAATAGATTCTGGGAGTTCTGATGAATCTGCAGTCAGGTAGGATTTTACAGATTTTAAAAATTATGTTAACTAAGAAAATATAGATGGAAGAAACTATTATCTATTGAGTGTTGTATTCTGGGCTAACCACCCTATTATGTGCTATGCATGTATCTCATAAAGTTGTCACAACATCTGTGTTCTTATAACCTACTGTTTATTAAATAGGCAACTGTGGTTTAGAGAGGTTGATTAATTGGATCATGATCCCATAGTTTACAAAGTAGCTGACCCACAGTTTGACCGTCAGGCTATCTGGCTTTCAAATCTTTTCTCTAACTCCTCAGTACAGATTGATAGAGATATCTGTGCAGCACTTTGATCAATGTATAGGTCTGAATAAGATTAGTCAGATTAATTTTAATTAATGTCTAAATTAATGAGTTTAAATAAACTCTCATTTTAGGTTACTGATAGAAATGAGGTTAGTCTTTGAGTTTGTCCTAATAAATTTGACCATTTTTGTGGTAACCAGCTTTTTTTTATTTTTAATTAACCATCAAAGCCTTTAGGGCAGAGTAAAGGTTTGGCCATAGGACTGGAAGTTTTACAAAACCAAGATTTGCCAAGTCTTGGAGAGAAATTATTTAACTTCCCAGTTTTGATTTCCTTTTAGGCTAGTGTTTCTGCCTACTTCCATAATGCTTTTTTATTAATTTTTTTTCTTTTTCCATGACTTTTCTTCCTTGGTGTTTCTTTTTTATTATGTTTTCAAATTCTGCTGGCTATATATTCCCAATTTTCCTATACACAGAACCAGAAGCACGTAGAATTACAGGTATTTAAGGAATCTTAGGACTAATTAAAATATCTTCTAGTACTTCAATCTGTGCTGAACGTTCTGGTCAAATATTTTCCAGATAGAGAACTTGAGACTCAAAGAGATTAGGATGCTTCCTTTTGGACATAAGACATGGTAGAAATGAGATTTGAACTTGTTTTAAAGCCCAATACTCTTCCTTCTTTTTTTATTCCATTGGCAGGTTTGTTTTTTGTTGTTTTGGTGGTTGTTTTTTGAGACAGAGTTTCGCTCCTGTTGCCAGACTGGAGTGCAATAGTACAATCTCAGCTCACCACAACCTTTTCCTCCTGGCTTCAAGCAATTCTCCTTCCTCAGCCTCCTGAGTATCTGGGATTACAAGCATGCACCACCATGCCCAGATAATTTTGTATTTTTTAGTAGAGATGAGGTTTCTCCATGTTGGTCAGGCTGGTCTCAAACTCCTGACCTCAGGTGATCTGCCTGCCTTGGCCTCCCAAAGTGCTGGGATTACAGGTGTGAGCCACCATGCCTGGCCTGGCATGTTTTAATAATGCAAAGTGGGAGTGGGTCTGGGGCACCGAGTGGATAGAATGAGAAGGGAATTAGCTGATGAACCCAATGGAAATGGCTAAGAATGGAATGAGTGGGGAAGGCCAAGTTTGAAGAGAAACGACACTGGATATGGATTATTCAATAATAGATTAGAATACTGGGATTTATGACAAGTCTGATAAACTATAAAGATGAAGGACACAAGATATTGTGAATTAACTACAAAGGCACATTAAAATAGAGGGTTCAAGGAAGCTCTAAACAGATTCCTGTGCTCTTTTTAAATCAACAACTGACAGACTTGAAGATTTTTGCTGTAAGATGCTAAAACATTTGGAGACACTGGGAGGAGTCTCTACAGCAGACAGAAATGTGGTATCATCTAATTCCATCCTGACTTACAGAGGGGTGACTTAGAACCCCTTGAGTACTGATGGGCTAGAGATTGCTGAACTACATAGTTCTGTGGCCCAGGGCATGTGTCTCCTCATCTCTGCCTCTTTTCCCAATTCACTGATGTCCTTCCCATAGCCATGCAGGGTGGGTCAGGGGCATCATTGGCTGTCAAATCAGTCATGAAGTTCAGCTGGGTAGTTGGAGGTGTGTCTGTGCCGGTAGTCAGTCGAGACTCCAGTTAGGTTGTTACTCAGGAACAGGGATATAGAGCGCTCCCACTCCTGGTCATTTGAGGCCATCCTTTCAGGAATCTGTGCTTTCATAGACTAAAGATTTGAAGATTATTGGAAACTGCCATGGAGCCCTGCATAAGTGGAATCTGGAAGCGGGAACCCATAGGAAGAAAGATATTTACATAGTACTTAGGGGAATAGAGGTACAACTGCCAGGACTTTGTTCTTCCAGCAGTCTCTCTCATTGGATATCTGAGTGCCTATGAAGGTTTTTAAGGGCTTATTAGTTTATGTGGACCTGAATAAGGTAGGACCTATAGAGTGAAAATAATTCGATTTTTAAAACTGTTAATGTTTTAATCTTTCTGGGAAGAGTATTCTCAATAAGAAAATACACGTTTATTATTAGACTTTTGTACATTTAGCTCTCACACATTTCAAATACAGCAGGGGATTCTATGCACTCTCTTAGGACAAAGGAAAGCATTGGGACTTTCTTAAGTGGTTTTCATGCTGAGGAATCAAGACTGCCATTTTGAAGTGACACAGATTAGTCTTTTAACCAGAGATAGATAATAGACAAGGGACAGTGAATCTTTCTACCTTGTTTTAGGTCATAAGGTTCCTTCCAATTTAGGTGACAAAAGTTATGTCATCCATTAATTGAATGTCATGTTCTGCTTCAGGGCAGATCATTTGTGAGGGTAAATTATTGTCAAGCTCTGCCAATATATTGGCTGTCACTATTTGTTATGGAGCTCAAGGTAAGTTTTCATTGACTATTTTATAGATTTAGACAGCTGGAGGCAGAAATAGGTAACCAAAATCTATTTTTAGAACAGAGGCCATATTTTAATTGTATCAAAAAATGTTATTTAATATACAGAGAGCTGACTGATCTTTTCCCAGATTGCGTTTTTGTTTTTTGGAGGGGGAAGCTGAATATAAACTGGCAGTTAAAAAATTTGTAAAAAAAATAAAATCAACTTGCCCATTTTTATTGTATATTTTTGCTCTAAAGCATTTTCCAATAACTGTGTGTGGATTCATGCCCTAAGCCAGATGATGAAGACTTGACTTATTACCAAGGTAAAGTGGTCTCTTGCAAAATTTTCTCACTGAGTCAACTTTTGCATAGTATTTACTTTTAAAATTTAGCAGTGGTTTATCTATCTTTTTTTATGTTGGTAATACAAAGTTGTTCAGAGAAAACCATAGATATGTGGCCAGTTGATTTAAAAATTTTTATTCAATGTTGGTAACTAACAAAATATTGATGAGTACTGTGACAGGGTGTGGGCTGAACAAAAATGAACTGGAAGATACATAGCAACAGAAAAATCACATTAGGAAGTGCTTTCTCCAATAGAGAAAATATGAAATTTGGTTAAGGTTTAATTAGATAAATATTAATACTTTCACTTTTAAATCATACTAGTGTGACATCTATATTTTTGCCAGTATAAATCTTCAGTGGATCAAATTACTTGTGGTAATGATGGAAACTTCCTGGCACCTTTTAGTTGAAAAACTGTACAACAAATAGCATATAGATATTTTTCTTGGACACTTATTATTTGGATATTATATACTTGGTAGGATTGTTTCTCTACTTATATTATTGGTTCTGTAGTGAGAGTAAAATATTAAAAATTGTAGAAAAAATAGCTGAGTGTGGTGATATACACCTATAGTCCCAGCTACTTGGGAGTTTGAGGTTGCCTGAGCCCAGGAGTTTGAGAACCACCTGGGCAACATAACAAGGCTGCATCTGATTTATTTATTTTTAATAATTATACTAAGTTCTACGGTACATATGCAGAACGTGCAGGTTACATAGGTATACACATGCTACGGTGGTTTGCTGCATCCATCCCCATCATCTACATTAGATAATTCTCCTAATGTTATCCCTCCCCAATCCCTCCACCCTCTGCGATCCCTCCCTTACCCTCCTCTCTTCCTGACAGGCCCCGGTGTGTGATGTTCCCCTCCCTGTGTCCCTGTGTTCCTATTGTTCAACACCTACTTATAAGTGAGAACATGCAGTGTTTGGTTTTCTGTTTCCCTGCAAAGGACATGAACTTGTCCTTTTTTATGGCTGCATAGTATTCCATGGTATATATGTGCCACATTTACTTTATCCAGTCTATCATTGATGGGCATTTGAGTTGGTTCCAAGTCTTTGCTATTATTAACAGTGCCGCAATAAATGTGTGTGCATGTGTCTTTATAATAGAATGATTTATAATCCTTTGGGTATATACCCAGTAATGGGAAAGCTGGGTCAAATGGTATTTCTAGTTCTAGATCCTTGAGGACTTGCCACACTGTCTTCCACAGTGGCTGAACTAATTTACACTTCTACCAAGCGTGTAAATGCATTCCTATTTCTCCACATCCTCTCCAGCATCTGTTGTCTCCTGAATTTTTAATGATCGCCATTCTAACTGGCATGAGATGGTATCTCAATGTGATTTTGATTTTCATTTCTCTAATGACCAGTGATGACGAGCTTTCATTCATATTTGTTGGCTGCATAAATGTCTTCTTTTGAGAAGCGTCTGTTCATATCCTTTGCTCACTTTTTGATGGGGTTGTTTTTCTTGTAAATTTGATTTCTTTCTATATTCTGGATATTACCCCTTTGTCAGATGGGTAGATTGCACAAATTTTTTCCCATTCTGTTGGTTGCCAGTTCACGCTAATAATTTCTTTTGCTGTGCAGAAGCTCTTAAGTTTAATTAGGTCCCATTTGTCTATTTTGGCTTTCGTTGCCATTGCTTTTGGTGTTTTAGTCATGAAGTCTTTGCCTATGCCTATGCCTATGCCCTGAATGGTATTGCCTAGATTTTCTTCTAGGGTTTTTATGGTGTTAGGTCTTATGTTTAAATCTTTAATCCAACTGGAGTTAATTTGTGTATAAGGTGTAAGGAAGGGATGCAGTTTCAGCTTTCTGAACATGGCTAGCCAGTTTTCCCAACACCATTTATTAAACAGGGAATCCTTTCCCCATTGCTTGTTTTTGTCAGGTTTGTCAAAGATCAGATGGTTGTAGATGTGTGGCGTTACTTCTGAGGTCTCTCTTCTATTCTATTGGTCTGTATCTCTGTTTTCGTATCAGAATCATGCTGTTTTGATTACTCTAGCCTTGTAGTATAGTTTGAAGTTAGGTAGCATGATGCCTCTAGCTTTTTGTTATTGTTGTTGTTTGTTTTTTTGCTTAGGATTGTCTTGGCTATGTAGGCTCTCTTTTGGTTATATATGAAGTTTAAGGTAGTTTATTCCAATTTGGTGAAGAAAGTCAATGGTAGCTTGATGGCTTAGCATTGAATGTATAAACTATTTGGGGCAGTATGGCCATTTTCACAATATTGATTCTTCCTAACCATGAGCATGGAATGTTTTTCCATCTGTTTGTTTCCTCTCTTATTTCTTTGAGCAATGGTTTGTAATTCTCCTTCAAGAGGTCCTTTCATCCTTTGTTAGATGTATTCCTAGATATTTTACTCTCTTTACAGTAATCGTGAATGGGAGTTCACTCATGATTTGGCTGTCTGTTGTTGGTGTACAGGAATGCTTGTGATTTTTGTACATTGATTGTGTATTCTTAGACTTTGCTGAATTTATCAGCTTAAGGAGATTTTGGGCTGAGACAATGGGGTCTTCTAAATATACAATCATGTCATCTGCAAATAGAGACAATTTGACTTCCTCTTTTACTAGCTGAATACCCTTTATTTCTTTTCCTTGCCTGATTTCCCTGACCAGAACTTCTAATACTATGTTGAGTAGGAGTAGTGAGAGAGGGCATCCTTGTCTTGTGTTAGTTTTCAAAGGGAATCCTTCCAGTTTTTGCCCATACACTATGTTATTGTCTGTGGGTTTATCATAAATAGCTCTTATCTTGAGACACCTTCCATCAATACCTACTTCTGTGAGAGTTTTTAGCATAATGGGCTGTTGAATTTTGTTGAAGGCATTCTCCGTATCTATTGAGATAATCATGGTTTTTGTCTCGGTTCTGTTTATGTGATGGATTATGTTTACAGATTTGCATATGTTGAACCAGCCTTGCATTTCAGGGATGAAGCTGACTTGATCATGATGGAGCTTCTTGATGTGCTGTTGGATTCAGTTTGCCAGTATTTTATTGAAGATTTTCCCATTAATGTTCATCATGGATATAGGCTTGAAATTTTTTTTTTTTTCAATTGCATCTCTGCCAGGTTTTGGCATCAGGATGATGTTGGTTTCATAAAATGAGTTAAGTAGGATTCCCTCTTTTTGTATTGTTTTGAATAGTTTCAGAAGGAATGGTACCAGCTCCTCTTTTTACCTATGGTAAAATTTGGCTGTGAACTCATCTGGTTCTGGACTTTTGTTTGGTAGGCTATTAATTGCTGCCTCAGTTTCAGACCTTGTTATTCATCTATTCAGGGATTTAACTTCTTACTGGTTTAGTCTTGGGGAGTGTACATGTCCAGGAATTTATCCATATCATCTAGATTTACTGGTTTACTTGCAAGAAGTGTTTGTAGTAATCTCTAATGGTAGTTTGTATTTCTGTGGGATCAGTGGTGAGATCCCCTTTATCACTTTTTATTGCATCTATTCTTCTCCCTTTTCTTTTATATTAGTCTGACTAGTGGTCTATTTTGTTGATCCTTAAAAAAAAAAAAAACCACCTCCTGGGTTCATTGATTTTTTTAAAGGGTTTTTTGTGTCTCTATCTCCTTCAGTTCTGCTCTGAACTTAGTTATTTCTTGTCTTCTGCTAGCTTTTGAATTTTTTTGATCCTGCTCCTTCCTCTAGTTCTTTTAATTATGATAATAGAGCAGATCTAAAAGAAAGTGTCCCAACCTCACTCCCCCGCTATCACTTTTCATGGGTTTTTTATTGTTGTTTTTCTTTATCTGTATGCTTATTTTTTACCAATGTGAAAAATTCCATTCCCTACTTTTTCAACACATAATCACATTTATTTTTAAAAACAAACTTTGGATCATTACCATAAGTGGAGAATTATTAACACTTGCCCAAAATAGATGATCTTTAAAAAATAAATAAAACAGGAGCTCAAAACCCACTCTCCTTGTTACAAAGAGAGGCTAGCAGCTGTTAGGTACCGAAAGCAGGCTAGGACCCAACTGAGACTTTCTCAGGGACATAATCATAAGGACTAAATGAGAAATGAAAAACAGTCCAGGTGCAATGGCTCACACCTGTAGTCCTAGCAATTTGGGAGGGTGAGGGAAGATGAGCCCAGGAGTTCAAGACCAGCCTGGCCAACATGGTGAAATCCTGTCTCTATTAAAAAGACAAAAATTAGCTGGGTGTGGTAGTGCTGTCTGTATCCCCGAAAAGCAGTGACCTTGGGTAAGTCACTAAACCTCTCTGGCCTCAGTTTCTGGTGCAGTAAATAGTACCTTTACAGGTGTATTATAGACAAAGCACTTTGCACAGTGGGTGCTCTGTAAGCTGCAGCCACCATCATCACTGAGGCAGCAAATCTCACCTGCCCTGTCTGTGCCTTGTCAGCTTCCATCAGCTTCCAAGTCTCCTCCTTCTTGGCTTCAGCTTTCTGCAGCTCTGCAGTGCTGTTGTGATGCCTACTGACATCCCCGCTATAGGAGGAGGAGCTGCTGAGTTGTCTGGAGAAGTAAAGCACAGTGGTGTCAATCACACAGGCACACATGTAAACATATATATGAACATGTGCACATGTGCAACCCCCACTGCCATGTCATTCCCCAGGTTTATAGGTCCCAAGAGAAAGGGAATGTCTCAGGCAGGAATGAGGCCTGTGGAAAGCACAATCTGTGATGATCTCTGGGGATCTACAAAAAGCCCATGACCACTGATATGCAAAAAGTGCGTGTTTTTTTTTTTTAAGAGCAATTCTAATTGCTCTTAAAAGATAAAACAGAAAGATAAAACAGAAAAGGCAAGTCTTAGATCATCTTTCAAACATGAAAAAGTTTCAAAGTATGAAACATGATGAAAAAATAGGGCAAGGTATCTAGTTCGTTCAATTTTCTTGTTTTACAAAGGTGGTGGGGGTTGGGGTGGGATCTTGCCCTGGCTGCTCCTTCATGCAAGCATGTTACTCAGAAAGCACTTTTTAACTGGGTGCGGTGGATCACACCTGTAAACCTGGCACTTTGGGAGGCCAAGGTGGGCAGATCACTGGTGGCCAGGAGTTCAAGAACAGCCCAGCCAACATGGTGAAACCGTGTAGCTGCTAAAAAATACAAAAAATAGGCAGGCATGGTGGCAGGCACCTGTAGTCCCAACTACTAGGGAGGTTGAGGAAGAAGAATTGCTTGAATCCAGGAGGCAGAAGTTGCAGTGAGCCATGATTGTGTCACTGCACTCCAGCCTGAGCAACAGTGAAACCCTGTCTCAAAAAAAAAAAAAACTTTCTGTACATCAGTGGTCATTATCTTTATGCAGACACCAGAGAACATTACAGACTACATTGCCCACAGTTGTGTGTTCAGTGGCTGAGTTTGTGCCACTGCACACTGAACTCCAGCCTGCACAACAGAGGGAGACTTCATCTCAAAAACAAAAAAGGAAAAAGAAATTATGGAGGCCATGCAAAACACAGATGTGACTCTTTGCCATGGAACTTTCTATGCCTTCCTCTACCTACTTATCTCCTGAACAAGATTACAAGCTACCTGAGGTCAAGCGCCCCATGTGATTCATCACTGCACCCCCCAAACTGTGTCCTCTGAAAACACTTCCTGAAGGCCAAATAAACCTCCAGCACCTCCCCTCTTTGGTCTAAGGCCTGGGAGTGGGTAGCACTTCCTTCCTCATGAGATCTGTGCGGAGGTCTTTGGTTAAGGCCAAGTGAGGTGGAAGTGGCCCTCAAATCCAAAAGCAAGTGTGGGTTTTCAGGGAACAGCAGAGGGAAGAATCAGAACCAACTCTGGATGAAATCTAGAATTCAGGTGGGGAGCTGGGGCTTCCTGCTTCATGACCTAGGGCTTCACAAATCCAAGCTAGCACCTTGGATGAAAATCTTACATCTTTCTGTGCTCATGCACTGTCTGGAATCTCCCACTAGAATGCAGGCTGTGTAAGATGATAACAATGGCAAAAGTGACATGTACCAAGGCACAGTGCTAGGCCACATCATCTTTGCCCTCTTCTGATCCCTATAGCAACTGCAAGTCCACCATCCTTTCTCAAATCCCCAAGGTCCATTATGTTTAGGCTCTGACTTTGTCAATGTTCATTGTTGTTCTTTTGTTGTTTTGTTTTTGTTTTTTGAGACGGAGTCTCACTCTGTTGTCCAGGCTGGAGTGCCATGGCGCAATCTCAGCTCATTGCAACCTCTGCCTCCTGGGTTCAAATAATTCTCATGCGTCAGCCTTCTGAGTACCTAGAATTTACAGGTGCCTGCCACCATGCCTGGCTAATCTTTCTATCTTTAGTTAGAGACAGGGTTTCACCATGTTGGCAAGACTGGTCTTGAACTCCTGTCCTCAGGTGATCCACCCGCCTCAGCCTCCGAAAATGCTGGGATTACAGGTGTGAGCCATCATGCCCAGCCAACTTAGGCAGTTTTTAAAAGCATGGTTTAACATACTGCATATGCTATAAATCCCCAGAGATCTAAGGAAGCCCTCTATAATCAAGCATGAGGATAATTCCTTTTTTTGTAGAGATGGGGTCTTGCTATGTTGCCCATGGTGATCTAAAACTCCTGGCCTCAAGTGATCCTCCTGCCACGACCTCCCAAAGTGCTGAGATTACAAGCATTAGCCTCCATTCCTGGCCTTGAGATAGTTTTATAGCGAATGCTGCTTCACAAAGATTAAACCTTCCAGGCCCCCCTGAGTGACATGAACAAAGACCCACACCATGTAGGGAACTTGAGTGTCAGAAGCATGGGCAGATGGTGAAATCATGAGGCCTGTGTGGTCACACCACCTCCCCCCACTTACCTCTGTAGTTGCTTCCCTGCACTGTCTGTCACCAGCATGCCATTCTACATTTGCTTTGCTTCCTTCCCTGGACTGCTGATGTCCATGACCCCTGGCAAAAAGAGACAAAGGAGGGGAGGGGAGTTATATGAGCCAGATGCTAAAACCAAGGGCAAGAAAAACTGGCCACTTCAGGGAGGAGATAGCAGAGCACCAGGCAGCCAGGATGCTCAGAAAGTAGACCTGTTCTGCAGAGGCCATAAACAGGCTGTCTGGTTGAGGGGCAGGTGGTATCTGGAGTTCAGTCCCTTGGGGCAGGAATGGTGATTTGCAGCTGTGCAGAGAACTCCATCCACTGAGGGCACTGGGCCCAAGCCAGCATCCTGTACCAGCAACAACGGGTAAAACTCAGCCCAGATAACAGTGTCTCTGCTATGTTAAGCTAACTTTCCAAGGACCGAGATGCAAGGAACTGCAGGAGGGAAATGGCATAGCCCCCTGGTTCCAAGCACTGCAAGAAGAGGTGATATTCAAAATAGATAACCAGTTTGACAAGGGCATCATCCAACAGGCAGAGGCCCAGGGACCCCTGTAGTGCCAGGAATTAACCCTTTAGTGCCCAGATCACAGAGAGCTCTCACTGTAAAAAGTACCTGCGGCACTGGCTGTTTCCACAGTAATAAGGAAGTATTTCAACATTTGAACAATTAAGGAACCTAGTTCTGCCAACAACCAGGTGAGCATTGAAGTGGGCCCTTCCCCGGTTGAATCTTCATATGAGACTCCAGCCCTGGCAGATGCCTTAGCTGCAGAATTAGGGAAGGACCCTGATACAGACACCAAGGGACAGGACAGCTGGGTGTCTCCCCCAATCCCAGGAAGAATCCACCCAGCATCAACAATCATCACCAGAACATCAACAATGACAACGACAGCTAACATTTATCAAGGGCGCTCAGGCACTGTGCTATGTTGAAAGAGATCATATCTCTTTCCTGGTTCACAATACCTCAGTGACGATGACAACTACAGCCCCCACTCTGCACTGGCTGCCTCATTCTTTGGTGCCAGGAGAGAAAGCAGCACAATGTAAGGCAAGAAAAGACTGACCCTAGAAGAGGTTGAGAGGACCCAGGATGGAAGATACAAAAGGGATAAATATTCAGCCGGCAGCATGGTCAGGGTGATTGTGGGAAGATGCTCAGGTGACAAAACTAAAAGCAGAACTCAAAAATGCAGATCTCACAGAAACAACCACAGGGAGACACAGATATGCATGGAAGGGAAGCAGGGCTGCAGATCATTCCTGGACTCAGGGAGGCACTCTGCACCAGGGATTCTCAATCTTGGTTGCAAGTCAATCACAGAGAGCTCTATAAATGAGCAGGTGGCAGTGGGGCAAGGTGGCTTACACCTGTAATGCCAGCACTTTCAAGGCCAAAGCAGGAAGATCACTTGAGGCCAAGAGTTCAAGACCAGCCTGGCCAACATGGCAGGCTTAGGCATTTGTGCCAGGATGGAAACCAGTGCCTTCTGCTTCCTGCATTAAGCCTTGTAAGAAAACAAAAATGTGAGCTGAGCTAAATGGCACACTTGGTGCCATAGTTGATCTTCATTATGGTGCTGCCTCCTCATCACCAACTGGTCACAAAGTATGGATTGTCAGTGTCCTGTGGACCACATGTCAAGTGTGGTTAGAACACAGATATGGTATGTTCTAAACACACTCTAAAAATTTACTTATTTTGGGCTGGGTATGGTGGCTCACACTGGTAATCCTAGCACTTTGGAAATCCAAGGTAGGTGGATCACTTGAGGCCAGGAGCTCCAGATCAGTCTGGCCAACCTGGCAAAACCCTGTCTTTGCTTTAAAAAAAAAAAAAAATAGATGGGCATGGTGATGCATGCCTATAATACCAGCTACTCAGGAGGCCGAGACATGAGAATCCTTTGAACCTGGGAGGCAGAGGTTGCAGTGAGCCAAAATTGAGCCACTGCACTCTTGCCTGGGCAACAGAGCGAGACCTTGTCTCAAAAAAAGAAAAAATTAAAAGTAAGAATTTTTAAAGTACACTTATTTTCTTTCCCCACTAGAATGTAAGCTCCAGGTGGGCTGCTGTATCCTCAGTACATAAAACAATGTACAGCAGGTACTGAACAAATACTTGTCATCCACTGTAGGAAAAAAAAAAAAAAAAAAACATACAGAAAGACATAAAAGTATATCATCTTCTCTTCCATCAGTTCCTCTCCAAAGTGACAGTTTTGTGCATGCTTTTAGAAGAAAATGTATAAGCATATAGGCTTTTAAAAAATATTTTGACAGATTTAAATGGGATCATACTGTACATAGATTTCTCTTTGTATAGTTAATAGTATATCATCTGGGTTTATTCTGATTTTTTGTTTTGTTTTGTTTTGTTTTGAAATGGGGTCATGCTCTGTCCCCCAGGCTGAAGTACAGTAGTGTGATCATAGCTCACTACAGCCTTGAACTCCTGGGCTCAAGCAGTCCTCCTGCTTTAGCTTCCCAAGTAGCTGGGGCTGCAGGTGCACCACAGCCATGCCTGGCTTGCTTCATTTGTGTTCATGATACATGCTTGTCTGGCATGTGGATGTGCCCTGCTGGAATTACCTTTCTCCCATTCACTGCAAAAACAGGTTGTTCCCTGTTTTTTTTTTATTATCATGATCCATGCTGAATTGAGTATTCCGATGCCTGTTCTGGGGTACAGTGACAGGTCTATCCCTGCCTAGCTGGCTTTGAAAAGTTTAAAGACAACAGTGCAGGCCGGGCACAGTGGCTCACACCTGTAATCCCAGCATTTTGGGAGGCAGAGGTGGAGGTGGATCATCTGAGATCAGGAGTTCGAGATGAGCCTGACCAAAATGATGCAACCTCATCTCTTCTAAAAACACAAAATTAGCTGGATGTGGTGGCTCATGTCTGTAATCACAGCTAGCAGGAGAATCACTAGAACCCAGGGGGCGGATGTTGCAGTGAGCTGAGATCATGCCATTGCACTCCAGCCTGGGCAACAAAGAGCGAAACTCCATCTAAAAAAAAAAAAAAAAAAAAGACAGTGCAATGTACCATTTTGTAAAAATGGTCCCATATCAGGAGACCATATAGAGACGGACTATGGAAATTCCCTTTAAAGCACAGTTAAAAACAGTTAATGGTGAAGAATGACTTCAGATGATGCCCCATGTCTTTTCTGTCTTTTTGTTATTAACTGTGTCATTCTTTTTGTAATGCCGTGCTCATTACAACTATTCCTTCTTGGTCAGGTTGACAAATTTTTCTGTGAAGCAGCGTTAAACATTTTTATAAATAGGAAACTTATCTGTTAAACTATCACCTGCTTCATGTTAGCTGAGTTGCAGGTGGAATGTTTAAGGAAATTCCAGCCTTTTCAGCATTTGTGAAAGTGCTCATGCTGACACTGAGTTTTCTTAGTCTTACCTTAAATCTCTCTGAGTCTGGACCTGCAGGAGAGATGGTGTTCAAATTCAAGCCTGCATCAGAATCACCTGGATAGCTTAATATATTTGGTTGGTTGGTTGATTGAGATGGAGTATCACTGTTTCCCAGGCTAGAGTGCTGTGGTGTGATCTTGGCTCACTGCATCCTTTGCCTCCTGGGTTCAAGTGATTCTTCCACCTTAGCCTTTGAGTAGCTGGGATTACAGGCATGCAACACCACACCTGGCTAATTTAAAAAATATTTTTAGAGATGGTGTTTCACCATATTGGCCAGGCTGGTCTCAAACTCCTGATCTCAGGTGATCCACTTGCCTTGGCCTCCCAAAGTGCTGGGATTACAGGCATGAGCCACTGTGTTGGCTGATAGCTTGTTACTATAAAATGCAGCTTTCTGGGCCCCACTCAGATTTTCAGTTTAGCAGGTCTAGGTGTGCCTGAGTATCTGCATTCCTAACACATCCCCAGGTACTGCTGCTGCTGGTTCAGGTCGACATGTAGAGACACACTGGAGTTGATCCTCACTACTCAAAGTGTGGTCCATGGACCAGCAGCCATGGCATCACCTGGTGCTTATTAACAGTGTAGAATTTTAGGCCTTAGCCCAGATCCACTGAAACAGGATTTGAATTGTCTAGTTCTCTCGGTGGTGTGTATGGACATTAAAGTTCAAGAGACACTGGAAGAAAGTGGGAGTAAGAAATTTTTCTGGAAACTTTCAGCATTCTGGGCCATATGGTCTTTGTCACAAATACCTGTCTCTTCCTGAGTAGTGGAAAAGCAGCCTTAGATAATATGGAAATCGATGAGTGTGACTGTGTTCCTGTAAAAGTATATTTAGAAACACTAAAATTTAAATTTTACAGAATTAGCATCTGTCATGCAACATTGTTTTGATATTTTTTTCATGATTAAAAATATGAAATCTGGCTGGGTGCTGTGGCTCATACCTGTAATCTCAGCACTTTGAGAGGCTGAGGCGGGCAGGTTGCTTCAGGCTAGGAGTTTGAGACCAGCCTGGCCAACATGGTGAAACCTGGTCTGTACTAAAAACAAAATATTTGCTGGAGATGGGGTGTGTACCTGTGGTCACAGCTACTCAGGAGGCTGAGGCTGGAGGATCACTTGAACTCATAAGGTGGAAGTTGCTGTGAGCCAAGATCATGCCACTACACTCCTGACTGGGCAAAAGTGAGATGCTGTGCCCCACAAAAAAATTAGCCAGGCACGGTGAAGCATGATGGTTATCCCAGCTTCTTGGGAGGCTGAGGCATGGGAATCATTTTAACCTGGGAAGTGGAGGTCGTGTTGAGCCAAGGTCATACCACTGCACTCCATCCTGGGCAACAGAGCAAGACTCTGTCTCCAAAAAATTAAAAAATGAAATCCATGCTGAGCTCATGAGCCATATGTTGACCTCAGACCATTTTTGGCCAGCCCCTGGCTTAGAGGAATGTTCTTCTGAGAGTCAGATCAACTGCCACGTTCTACTGCCAGCTCACAGTGTGACCCCGAAGCCAGTTAGCTCACCTCCCTGGCTCTAGAATTTATCATGTGGAAAATGAAGGGGTTCGATCTCAAGCGTCTCAAATACTGGGCCCTTCCCTTCCTTCTCATGCACACAGCAGACACCCACAGTCACTCATCGCATTCTTTTCCGCTGAGTTACGTACAAGCAGCAGTCCAGGTGAGTGCTGCCAGTGAACTGGAGTTGACCAAGAAATGGCATCTCCTTGCTCTTCTGTGACTCCGTGTTCCCTAAGATTACTTCTAGCTCCAGTGCCCCTGCATTCTGCCTGTACAGCACATTCTTCTTACACTCTAGTCCCTTAACTTTACCAGGGTGTGTTGATGAACTCTTTTTATTTCTCTTCAAATTCTTTTTTTTTTTTTTTTGTATTTTTAGTAGAGATGGGTTTTCTCCATATTGGTCAGGCTGGTCTTGAACTCCCAACCTCAGGTGACCCACCTGCCTAGGCTTCCCAAAGTGTCAAAGTGTCAGGATTACAGGAATGAGCCACCAACCCCAGCCTCTTTTTTTTTTTTTAAGAGATGAATTCTCACTGTCATTCAGGTTGGAGTGCAGTAGCATGATCTCCGTTCACTGCAGCCTCCGCCTCCGGGTTCAACTGATTCTCCTGCCTCAGTCTCCCAAGTAGCTAGAACTACAGGTGCAAGCTGCCTTGCCCAGCTAATTTTTTTGTATTTTTAGTAGAGACAGGATTTCACCGTGTTGCCCGAGCTGGTCTTGAACTCCTGAGCTCAGGTGATCCACCCACCTTGGCCTCCCAAAATTCTAGGATTACAGGCGTGAGCTACCATGACCATCCTTTTTTTTTTTTTTAATTTATTTTTATTTTTTTGAGACAGTCTCTCTCTGTCACCCAGGCTGGAGTGCAGTGGCACTATCTTGGCTCACTGCAACAATTCTCATGCCTCCCAGGTTCAAAGATTCTCATGCCTCAGCCTCCTGAGTAGCTGGGTTTACAAATTAGAGATGGGGTTTCACCATGTTAGCCAGGCTAGTCTTAACCTGACCTCAGGTGATCCATCCACCTCAGCTTCCCAAAGTGCTGAGATTATAGGCATGAGCCACTGTGCCCAGCCAATAGTTCATTCTTGTACATAACTGTAATTCAGTTGTGCAGATGCACATAATAGGTAAATCTGTCTGTTCACTTGCTAATAGATGTCTGGCTTACCTCCAGTTTGGGTTATTAAAAACAAAGTAGCTAAGAACATTCCTGTATCAGTCTTTTATAAACATATGTTCTCAGCTCTCTTGGGTGGATGTCTGGGAAGGGAGCGGCTGGCTGTATGGTAACTATGTCTAACTTAAAAAAAAAACTGCCAAACTCTTTCAGAGTCACAGAAGCATTTTATAGCCAAGCCCGCAGAAACCACAATCCAAAATGGCCCTACGCTCTAAGAGGCCATACACAAAAAAGAGAATATAAAACTATTACACACAAACAAATGAAGCATTGCATTTTCAAACCCAAAGGTAGAAGCAGGGAGATTGCCCACACCTGCCCTTTTTTTTTTTGAGATGGAGTCTCACTCTGTCCCCCAGGCTGAAGTGCAGTGGTGTGATCTTGGCTCACTGCAACCTCTGCTTCCCAGGTTCAAGCAATTCTCATGCCTCAGCCTCCCAGGTAGCTGGGATTACAGGTAAGTACCACCACACCCAGCTACTTTTTGTATTTTTAGTAGAGATGGGGTTTCACCATGTTGGCCAGGCTGGTCTTGAACGCATGACCTCAAGTGATCCTCCCACCTCCACCTTCCAAAGTGCTTTGACTTACAAGCATGAGCTACCGCGCCCCAGCACACCTGACTTTTAAGAGGAAGTCACTGAGATGTGAAGAAAGGTTGTAAAGGGGTCCAAGAAGCCATGTAGACCCCCAAGCCCAGGACTCCCTCTCCCAGTCCCTGAGCCTAGGAAACCCAGCAGCCCAGACCTACAGGGGCTGCATTCCCTTCTCCAGTTAACTAAAGGGATCTGGGTATAAAGGGCCACACCAGGAAATCCCAGCCTAGGACAGGGTTGTTCTTGTCATTCTCTCCAGTTCCACAAGGGTTAGAGGTGCCAGATCTGGTTTATGCCTCTGGGAATAAAGCAAGCAATCCATCTATCAATGTCCCTAGGAAATGATGCCCTGGCCCCAAGCTGAGAATCCCTAAACACCAAGGTACTGACAGAGCCAGCCCCCTTTCAGGTGGCCTGCTTTCAAACCCAATGAGCCAGTTCTCACCACACCCTCCCTGGCAAGATGGAAGTGTAGAGATGAATAAATACAACTTGTACAACTAAAACCTGCCCAGCACTTACTCAGGACTAGGGCACAGTTTATTATGACATTTATCTCACTGAATTTTCAGAAAATGCTCTGGGTAATAAATGGAGACTTATGTCTGTAATCTCAGCCCTTTGAGAGGCCAAGGTAGGTGGACTGCTTGAGCTCAGGAGCTCAAGAACAACCTGGGCAACATGGCAAGATACCATCTCTACAAAAAATAAATTAGCCAGGTGTGGTTGTGCATGCCCATAGACCTAGCCACTCATGAGGCTGAAGTGGGAGGATCACTCCAGCCTAGGCGATGGAGGCTGCAGTGAGCTGAGATGGCACCAATGCACTCCAGCCTGGACAAGAGACCCTGTGTCAAAATAAATAAAATGGAGGTTCCCAGTGAGGTATGAACAGCCCTCATGGCCTTCATGGACAGGCCTTGAGGTCCCCACCCAGGTCTATCTGCCTTCACTCTCATCCCTAATATCCACCTTCCCCAGGGAAGCCTGGGTTGTTATAAACCAGAAATCAGCTGTTGTATGGTGGATCGCACCTGTAATCCCAGCTACTATTAATAAGGGAGGGTGAGTCAGGAGGATCTCTGGAAGTCAAGAGTTGGAGACCAACCTCGACAACATAGTGAGACATGTCTCTATAGGAAAAAAAAAAAAAAAAAAAACAAGAAAAAAAAATTAAAAAGGCCAGGCACAGTGGCTCACACCTATAATCCCAGCACTTTGGGAAGCCAAAGCAGACAGATCACCTGAGGTTGGGAGTTTGAGATTGGCCTGACCAACATGGAGAAACACTGTCTCTACTAAAAATACAAAAATAGCTGGGTGTGGTGGTACATGCCTACAATCCCAGCTACTCAGGAGGCTGAGGCAGGAGAATTATTTGAACCAAAGAGGCAGAGGTTGTGGTGAGCTGAGATTGCACCAATGCACTCCAGCCTGGGTGACAAGAGAGAAACTGTCTAAAAAAAAAATACATATATAAAATAATAAATAAATAAGTCAGCATGGTGGTGTATGCCTGTAATCCCAGCTACTTGGGAGGCTGAGGCACGAGAATTGCTTGAACCCAGGTGGTGGAGGCTGCAGTGAGCTGAGATGATGCCACTGTACTCCAACCTGGTGACAGAGCAACACTTCATCTCAAAAAAAAAAAAAAAAAAAAAAAAGACTGTATGTGTTTTGTTCCACTCTCTAAACCCTCAGGGACTAAACATCACTAAACACATAAACAGCAGTCAGTTTCAACTGCTCAATGAATTAAAAGCCAGGTCAGTGGAGGAGCCTCTTGATTCAAACTCCATCCTCCTCCCGAGGCTCTGCCTCTGCCATGGTGTCTCCAACAACCTGCTCACCTGGCAAGCTCCAGGGAACACAAAGGTGGGCATCCTTCCTCCATGAAAGGAAGCCAAGCCAGGTGATCAGCAGAGGCATTGGTGATGAGGAATGCTGAAGTCCATGCTACAAATGTGGCTTTAATAGCAGGGAGAACACTGCAGTTGAGGCTGAAAGAATCCAGGTGATAAGTGATGTTAGGGGTCAACTTGATGGGGTTAAGAGATACCCAGATGGCTGGTAAAGTGTTATTTCTCTGTGTGTGCCTGTGAGGGTGTTTCCAGATGAGACTGGCATTTGAATCAGTGGACTCAATAAGGAAGATCCATCCTCACCCGATGTGACTGGGCACCACCCAATCAGCAGAGGGTCCAGACACAAGAAAAAGTCAGAGAAATGGTAAATTCATGTGATCTCTCTTCTGCAGCCAGGATGTCATCCTCTCCTGCCCCTAGAAATCAGAACTCCAGGCTGTCTGGCCTCTGGACTCTGGACATTACCCCAGTCACTCCAGGTTCTCAGGCCTTTGGTTGTAGACTGAGAATTCCACCATCAGCTTCCCTGGGTCTGAGATCTTCAGGCTTGGCCTGAGCCATGCTACCAGCTTCTCAGGTTCTCCAGCTTGTTGCAGACGGCCTAGCATAGGACTTCTCCATAATCACATGATCCAGTTTCCCTAGTAGATCCCCTCTCATCCTCAATCCATCCACTCATCCATCATCTATCAATCATCCATCTATCATCTATCCATCCACCTATCAAGTATCCATCCACTATCTATCCATCTATCATCTACCAATCTATCATTTATCCATCCATCCATCCTACTAGTTCTGTCTACATGTAATAAACAGGGACCCCACCTCTGCCTGCCAACAACCTTCAACTGGGTCATGGATATGGGCCATTTCCATACAATGCTCAGCCATGGAGGCCCAAGCTCTATCTGTCTCCCATGAGACAATTTCTCCCATCACCTGGACCACCCAAACAGCCTCCCACCAGGGTCACGAGGTCCTCTGCCGATGTCCTAGTGGCTGGCACCATGGATGTCCCAGATTTCCACCCCTCATCTGGGTCTGACTGAAGGCCTGTATCCTGGGCATCCCTGGAATAGAATAAGGAACTGAACCTGGGTCTGGAGATTTCTCTGTAAGGCCAAGGGGTCTGTGGAGAATCTGGTGCACCAGGCTGGCTCTGTCACAGCTTACCATAGTAAGCTTACCCCAGAACAGGCAACAGAAATAAAAACAGCCACCCTACTGTCCCCAGGGCCACAATCTACTGCCCCCACATCGCTTGCAATTTCACCTTTCAGCTCATCTGGGCTCAGGATGCATCTTATGTCCTTGTTTAGTTGGCAGTTGCTTTTCTTTCTTACTATTACACACAATAATAACATATCATGCAACTGATGGTGTCTCAGATTTGAAGAGTTAAGGTAAGTGAGGTGGAGGCCCTGACCTGATTCCCAAAAGAATGACAGAAGTGGTGCAGTGGGGCATGCTTTACATAATGGGTAGAGTCTAAAATCCAGTACAGCCAAAATCACCTGCAAATGGGCTTCTTTGGCTAAACAAACATACATGGTCAGCTGGGTGTGTTGGACAGAAACACTTCAAACAGCAGGAACACGCAGGATGCCAGATGCTAAGAGACAGAAAAAGTGAGACTGACTCAAGGAGGGACAGTCACATGCTATGGCAAACAACATCAACCTGCTTGGACAACGTTTTTCTCTCTTCTTTTCTTTTCTTGAGATGGACTCTCACTCTGTCTCCCAGGCTGAAGTGCAGTGGTGTGATCTTGGCTCACTGCAACTTCCGCCTCCTGGGATCAAGCGATTCTTCTGCCTCAGCCTCCAAAGTAGCTGGGATTACAGGTGCTTACCATCACACCCAGCTAATTTTTGTATTTTTAGTAGAGATGGGGTTTCACCATGTTGGGCAGGCTGGACTGAACTCCTGACCTTGTCATCCACCCGCTGTGGCCTCCCAAAGTGGTGGGATTTTCTGTCTTTTCTACTCAGTAGACTTAATGACTTGTGAGATTTTATCCCATTTGGCAGAAAAACAAACTGAGGCCTGGAGGAGAAGCAAGAACCACAACGCTAGTAACAAGCAGCATGGCCAGGGCTGCAGCCTGGATTCAGGCCACAGGGGTGGGAAGGAGGGAACTGGGGTATTCTAGAGGACAAGGAAACACACTTACTTCCCAGACTTGGTGCATTTCTTCTTCCAGTTTTCTACCAAAACAGGCATGACTTGTTCCGACATGTCCTCCTTGTTTAAGGATCAGAGGTCACTGCTCTCCAGGGACTGGTGGTAGCCCTGGATGATCAACCTAAGGCCAAGACACAAGGGAGTTAGGCAATGAGAGTCAATGAGAGGAGGAGGAGGACGAGGCTCACTCACTCCACAAGCATGCCAATGCTGTGCCCCTCCCCAGCACAACTGCCCACTGTGAATGAAGGCAGCCACACAGCTGGGGATGTCTGAATTTGGATAGACATTTGCAGGTATTACAAGGTTATTACAGCTCATTCTGTTGGGTCATAAAGGAAAAATGGCTTTCTTTTGAGGGGGTGCATAGAAAAGATTTAGGGGAAAAAAGGTGTTTTAGGAGGGAAATATCAAGATGGCTCTACTTCACTCTTTTTCATCATTCATTCATTTATTTTTTATTTTTTTGTTTTTTTGAGATGGAGTCTCACTATGTCATCCAGTTGGAGTGCAGTAGTATGTTCTTGGCTCACTGCAACCTCTGCCTCCTGGGTTCAAACAATTCTCCTGCCTCAGCCTCTCAAGTCTGAGACTACATGCACATGCCACCCCACCTGGCTAATTTTTTGTATTTTAGTAGAGATGTGGTTTCACTGTGTTTCCCAGGCTGGTCTCAAACTACTAAGCATAGGCAATCAGGCCCCCTTGGCCTCCCAAAATGCTGGGATTACCGGCATGAGCCACCATGCTTGGCCTCTTTCATTATTTATTTGGTGACCGGGTCTCACTTTGTCACCCAGGATGGAGTGCAATGCCATGATCACGGCTCCCTGCAGCCTCCAGCTCCTGGCCTAGAGTGATCCTCCCACCTCAGCCTCCTGAGTAGCTGGGACTCCAGGTGTGAGCAATTATGACTGGCTAATTATTTTTTATTTTTTATTTTTGTAGAGACAGAGTCTCCCTATGTTGCCCAAGCTGATCTTGAGCTCCTAGGCTCAAGCAATCCTCCCACCTTGGCCTCACAAAGTGTTGGGATTATAGGCATGAGACACCATGCCCTGTCAACTTTTAAAAATTTTACATTAAAAAAGGGTAATATGGGCCAGGACCAGTAGCTCATGCCTATAATCCTAGCACTTCAGGAGGCTGAGGTGGGAGGACTTCGTGAGCTCAGGAGTTCAAGACCAGCCTGGGCAACATTGAGTGACTATCTCTAAAAAAAGTAAAAATAAAAAATATTACCCAGTCATAATGGCTCACACCTGTAGTCCCAGCTACTCAGGAGGCTGAGATGGGAGGATTGCTTGAGGCCAGGAGGTGGAGGCTGCAGTAAGTTGTGATCACGTCATTGTGCTCTAGCCTGGGCAACAGAGCCAGAACCCCCCCCCCCCAAAAAAAAACAGGTTGAATCGGGGGAAAAAAGGCTGACATGACAAAGCATTAGCAATCGTGAAATCTGGGTGATAAGCCTATTGAGTTTTATTATATTAGTCTATGTGACTCTACCCAGGCTGGAGTACAGTGGTACAATCTCAGCTCACTGTAACTGCCACCTCCTGGGTTCAAGCAATTCTTCTGCCTCAACCTCCCAAGTAGCTGGGATTACGGGCACCTACCACCACACCCGACTAATTTTTGTATTTTTAGTGGAGACAGGGCTTCACCACATGGGCCAGGCTGGTCTCAAACTCCTGACCTCAGGTAATCCATTCACCTCGGGCTCACAAAGTGCTAATATTACAGGTATGAGTCACCACACTCAGCCAACTGAACACTATTATAATAAAAAGTTAAACACTTTCATTTTTTGTTTTAAAATAATTTCAAACTTATAGAAAAATTACTCAAATCATACTAAGAATTCACTCAACTCACCACTATTAACATGTTGCCAAGTTTACAGTAACATTCTGTCTCTATCCATTCACACACACATACATGCACACATGCAAACACATCATCTTTTTCTAAACCATTCAGACAGTTAAAGGCCTAGCACAGTGGCTCACAACTGTAATCCCAGCACCTTGGGAGACTCAAGTGGGTGGATCACCTGAGGTCAGGAGTCTGAGACCAGCCTGGTCGACATGGTGAAAACCCATCACTACTAAAATTACAAAAATTAGCCAGGCATGGTGGTGCATGCCTATAAATCCAGCTACTCAGGAGGCTGAGACAGGAGAATCAGTTAAACCCAGGAAGCAGAGGCTGCAGATCACACCACTGCACTCCAGCCTGGACAAGAGAACAAGACTCTGTCTCAAAAACGGTAAGATGTAGGCTCTACATATCTTTACTCCCAAAAAACTGGGGGTATCCCCTTACAATCCAGGACATGCTGTTATGTAACTGGAGCACAATTTTACAAAATAAGAATGAATGTTATTAGCATGCATCTGGTGTCCTGCAGTCATACACAAATTACATCAACTGTCCTAGTGACTCTCTTTAATAGTAATTTGAAGAAATTATTTAAAACATCTAATCTTTTAAAAAGATGTTTATAAAATGTTCATAAAGAGAAGAATGAGACCGGGCATGGTGGCTCATTCCTATAATACCAGCACTCTGGGAGGCTGAGACGGAAGAATGACTTGAGCTCAGGAGTTGGAGACCAGCCTGGGCAACATGGTAAAACCCTGTCTCGGCAAAAAATACACGAATCTGTTGGACATGGTGAAGCATGCCCATAATCCCAGCTACTCGGGAGACTGAGGTCGGAGCATCACCTGAACCTGGTAGATCAAGACTGCAGTGAGCTACGATTGTGCCACTGCACTCCAGACTCAGTGACAGAGTGAAAGCCTGTCTCCAAAAAACCAAAAAGATGATGCACATTAGGGTTAAAGATTCTTCAAATAATCCCCAATGAGATGTTGACAATGGGCAGATATAGATGTAAAAAAAGAAAACCACAAGGTGGCTGGGCATGGTGGCTCATACCTGTAATCTCAGGCTTTGGGAGGCTGACGTGGGTGGATCACCTGAGGTCATAAGTTCAAGAACAGCCTGGCCAACATGGCAAAACCATCTCTATACTAAAAATACAAAAATTAGCCAGGCACAATGGCACACACCTGTAATCCTAGCTACCTGTGAGACTGAAGCAAGAGAATCACTTGAACCCAGGAGGCAGAGGTTGTAGTGAGCTGAGATCGCACCACTGCACTCCAGCCTGGGAGACAGAGTGAGACTCCATCTCAAAAAGAAAAGAAGACCAGAAGGAGGCATACTAAAATGGTGACAGCGGTTGCCTCTGGGTGTTTCCTTACTACTAATCTGCACATGTGTTTTACTAACCCATGTTTCCTATGGTGAGACAGTATTATTTTTCTAAGGAGTGGGGCATGGGAGGGAAACAATGTCAATAATAACTATACCTAATATTTTAAAAACCCAAATCTGTCAGGTTGAACATGATTCTAAACAAGAAATAAATAAAAACTCAAATTTAAAGCTAAAGCAAGAGCAGTCCAGTGTATGGCTGTCCCAGGCCAAGCCTTCTGCAGATATTTAAGCTGCTCATGGCTCATGTGTTTATCAGATTCAAGGTGATGGACTTGGGGGACAGAGTTGGTGTCTCTGAGACCACATGGCCAGCACAGGCAGATTCAAGACAACTCTGCAGAAGAGCGAAGAAAAGAAGTCAAGCAGGGGACTCGGCATGTTCACTCATTCAGTCATTCATTCCCCACCACCTCCCTGAGGTCTCAGGGGCCCAGTCTTACCCTGTGATCCACCAGAAGGTGATCCTGGACAGGAAGGAGGTGCTAGATGCTGGGCAGGGATTCTAGAAGAAAGAAAGAACAGGTTAGGGAGGAAGAGGGAAAGGAACTATTCAACTTTTCATCCAGGTCAGAGCTTGGCAAGGAGTAATCAGCTGTCCATTCTTCCTTCAAGAGGACCAGTGTCCACTCCATACCATTCTGCATCCCAAAAGTACTCTTTCCTAAGCCCCAGGAGAAAGAAACTCATAGCAGCTCCTCTCATTTCACTCAACAGAGTGTCTACCAGGTGCAACCACAATACAACAAGCTATCGACCTGCCTTATCTTCTGTCCCCACAGCAACCCTAGGAACTGGTGTTACTGTCATCCCCAACTCATTCATTCAACAAGTATTTTCTGAGCACCTACTATGTGCTAGGCACTCTACAAAGTACTACAAGGTTACTTTAGATCCCCATGACAATCTCCTAAGCTGGTATTACTATTGTCCCCATTTTGCTCATTCAGGCATTGAATATTTATTGACCACCTACTATGAGCTAGACATGCTACCAAGAACTTACATATTTGCATTATTTTATATCCTCATGGAATTCTATGAACATGGTAGTACTATTCTCCATTTCATTCATTCATCCAACAAATATTTCCTGAGCACCATCCATGTGCCAAGCATCCTGCATACAAATCTAAACAAACAGAAATGACCCCTGCCTTTATGGAGCTTGCGGTCCACTACAGTAATCATCAGTAATACCTGCCAAGATTCTCTACTATTAATAGCTAGCTCTGTTCTAAGTGCTTTACACAAATTACCCTATTTATCTTCATCCCCACCTCACAAGGTAGGTAAAAGTATTATAGCATCACTGTTTTGCAGTTAAAAGAAACTGGGGACCAGAGATGAAATGATTTGTTCAAGGTCCCACAGCTAAAAGTGGTGAAGACAGGATGTGAGCCCCAAAGAGTCAGGCTCCAGAGAGACATGCATCAAATGATCACACAAACAAATGCAAAACTGCAACTTCTGGGCCTTGATATGTGTCCTGAAGGTAGAGAAATATTACCAGTGAGACAAAGTCAGCACATGGGGGCTAATCTGGTATACCAAGGTCAGAGAAGCTCCCCCGAGAAAGACAGTCAAGCTGGTGCCTGAAAGATGAGTAAAGGACTGCTAAGTAACAAGGAAAGGCAAAGCATTCCTAGCAGACAGCAGCATGTGCAAAGGCCTGGTGGTGGAAGGAAGCAATGGCAGACTCCAGGAACCAAGAGGGGACCTGAGCAGTCTACACTGAAGGATGTGCACAGTCTACACTGCACACCACATATTTTGGTATTCATTCTAAGGGAAAGGGAAAGTACTGAGAGACTCTAAGCAAGCTATCAAATAACTTATTTCCCAGAGGCATGAAGATGAGCCCCAACTCAACATACAGTCAAGGGAAGAAACTGACACAGAGTCCTGGGATGATGGACCAAGCCTGGCTTTCAACACAGATGCATTCGGGTCAAAATTCTGAAACATAAGCATTAAGCAGTAGAGGAAGAAAGGTCACTATGTAGCAATGAGAGCTTTAGCCAAAGACTCCACTCAAACTTACATCCTTGTGCAGAGATAAGGTGTTTACAGAGCCCAATAAGGCAGCATACTCTCAAGTGTTTTCCATCCAAGGCTGGGTGTGCTTTTTTAAAAATTCCGTATCCTGGCAGGGTGTGGTGGTTCATGCCTCTAATTGCAGCACTTTGGGAGGCCAAAGTGAGCAGATCACTTGAGTCAGGAGTTGGAGACCAGCCTGGCCAACATGGCAAAGCCATGTTTCTACTAAAAATACAAAAATTAGCTGAGAGTGGTGGCTCACAACTGTAGTCCCAGCTACTCAGGGGGCTGAGGCAGGAGAATCACTTGAACCCAGGAGGCAGAGGTTGCAGTGAGCCAAGATCCCACCACCACACTCCACTCTGGGGACCCTGTCTGTATCTGGGCCCTATCCTCACCAGGGATTCTGATTAAGCTGGTTTGGGGTGTGACTGGGGCCCTGAAACTTTGTTTTTGTTTTAAACATTCACATTCTTCTTGGAAAAGTGGCTCGGCAGGACATACGCAAGACAAGCCAAGACCATTGTGTCACACTGGACAACAAGGAAACTAAGCATAACAGGATTGTTACAAGGCCCAAGAGCCAAGCAGAAGTGGGACTGCAGGCTAAAAAGGGGACAATTTGAGCTTGGACAAGGAGAGTAAGTGCAACAGGCTGAAACATACCATGTATGTTTGGTTTGTTTGTTTTTTGGAGATGAAGTCTTGCTCTGTATCTCAGGCTGGAGTGCAGTGGTGTGATCTTGGCTCACTGCAACCTCCATCTCCTGGGTTCAAGTGATCCTCTCACCTCAGCCTCCCAAGTAGCTGGGATTACAAGCATGAGCCAAGATGCTGGGCTAATTTTTGTATTTTTAGCAGAGACGGGGTTTCACCCTGTTGGTAACCAGTCTGGTCTTGAACTCCTGTCCTCAAGTGATCCACCCACCTCAGCCTCCCAAAGTGCTTGGATTACAGAAATGAGCCACTGCACGTGGCCAAAAACCTCCATTTTTACTTGAGGTTTTAATGATTAATTTCACATTATAAAGTGAAAAGTAATGTCTCTAGCAGTTTTATCCTGAAAACTGGGGCTGATTATAAAGTACTACTTTGGTCATTTCCATTTTCCTTCACATCACCTGTTTTGAGTAAATACACTAGTTTCATTTTCCACCCCTGTATAGGGATGGTAAACACTATTAGGAAAAAAACCAAAATTAGCACCAGTACAAATTCAAGGTTTCCCATCTGAGAGTAAGCATTGCTTTGTAATTGTTTACCCATCCCAGGTTACAGTCTCCTTTTACCCCAAAATGAAATCTCAAACATCCTCCATTTTGCATAAAACCCATGCTGGCCCCTAAGTGGAAAACATCAACCATGAATTATGGGTCTCTTCACTTTACCTTCACACCACTGATTTCTGTTGCACTGACTGTGCTTATTACCATGTATGTCTAGCATTAGACTGGACTCCTAGGAAAGAGGAACTCACATTCATTTCTCAGTCCTGAGGGCAAAACTCCAAAGTGTAATTAAGGAAAGAAATAACTCCAATTCTTTCAAGTTCTGAATTGGTGGTCCTCTCAAAAATGGCAGTGTGTATTCAAGCTCTGCTTATTTTCCTGATCCAGTTGGATCCCTTTGGGGGATCTTACAAAATAGGCCAGGAAGGCAACAATTTCTAGAGATTACTCCCACATGATAATCTTTGCAAATAAAACTCTTAGACCTAACTTTATACTACTAAAAAATTTCATACTTCTTTATTTTTTGAGAGAGGGTTTTGCTCTGTCACCAAGGCTGGAGTACAATTACAGCTCACTGCAACCTCATCCTCCTGAGCTCAAGCAATCCTTCCACCTCAGCCTCCCAAGTGTTGGGGCCACAGGCACAAGCCACCATGTTTTTTTTATAGAAACATACCACTAATTTTTTATAGAAATGGGTATAGAAATGGGTATAGAAACATACCACTAATTTTTTATAGAAATGGGGTTTCACCATGTTGCCCAGGCTGGTCTCAAACTTCTGGGCTCACAGGATCTGCCTGTCTCTGCCTCCCAAAGTGCTGGAATGACAGGCGTGAGCCACTGTGTCCAGCACTAATACCATATTTTAATTATGTGTTGAGGTGGCTACATTGAAGGAAGAAATGGGTACTCCATTTTCTTTTATTTCCCAGTCCTAAGGGGTTTTAAACACACTAATATTAAAGTTTAAATGCCCTAGAGCTGAAAAAGAGATTTAAAAACTTGACAGTCTCACAGTATCTGGTATAAGTTGAAGAAAAATAATGAAATGCAAGGTGCTTAATATTTTTAAAGAATTTGAGTGAATTTTGCAACTGTAAAACTGAAATCAGAATAATCTGAGGAAAGATTTCATAGATGAAAATCATGATTTGCTAAATTTAAAACAGCAACAGAAGCAGTAAGTAGCAGATGAAATATAACCAAACAAAAATTAGTAACACACAAAAAGTAGTAAATTAATTATCCTACAACTCGAATCAAAAGGACAAAATAGATTAACAAGATGAAAGAAAAAAATATTAGAAATATGCAGACCAACCGTACCAATACAGTGTATAGAAAGAAAACTATTTTTTTTTGACAAATGTATTGAGCATTGAGCATCTACTATATTACAGCCATGATACAATAGAGAATAAGAGAGACATGGAATCTGTCTTCAAAACATCCACATTCTAGAACAAATAAAGCTAGTAACAAATGAAGTAGTAACTAAAGAAATTACTGAAGAAAACTATTCTTATGAAGAAAGGGGGTAGAAAGAGAAAGAAAGGAAAAAAATAAATGTATACATTTTATGTTTTAGCCAAATTTAAGGCAGAGATTCTGATAGAATTTCAAAGATTTTAGAGATAAAGTATCTTCAAGCATGGTGAGGATTGGGTGTCTAGGGTAATCAAGTTTTTAAAAACATCTGGGTAGCAATGTTTTTAAATGAATACCACATGTGGACAAGGATATGGTTAAATTGGCACTCTCATACATTTGAAGTGGGAACATAAATTGTTTTAATTTTTTAGATGTAAATTTGATGATTCCACTTCATGTACAACTTAAGAACCTTACTAAGATTTTTGCCAGGCATGGTAGCCCATGCCTGCAATCCCAGCACTGTGGGAGGCTGAGGAAGGCAGATCACATGATGTCAGGTGGATCACCTGAGGTCAGGAGTTCAAGACCAGCCTGGCTAACAAGGTGAAACTTCACCTCTACTAAAAATACAAAAATTAGCTGGGTGTGGTGGTGCATACCTGAAATCCTAGCTACTTGGGAGGCTGAGGCAGAATTGTTGAACCCAGGAGGCAGAGGTTGCAGTGAGCAGGGATTGTGCCACCACACTCCAGCCTGGGCAACAAAGGGATACTCTGTCAAATAAACAAACAGAACCTGGGCAACAAAGCAATACTCTGTCAAATAAGTAAAGCCTTAGTAAGATTTCTTATACCCTTCCCATCCCCTTCCATTCTTTGTGCTACTGTCATACCTTTTACTCCCACATTATAAAACTTATAATGCATTATTATTTTTGTTTTAAACAACTAATTTCTTAAAGCTACTATTTAATTCACAATGTTGGACAACCATCACCACTAATTGCAGAACATTTCCATCACACAAAAAGGGAAATCCTGTACCTGTCGTATTGATCACCTTCAATACAACAATCTTTTAAAGAGATTAAAAAAGAAAAATAAAGTTGTCTTATTTCTACTCATATAGTTACAATTTCTAGCACTTCTCAATCCTTTGTCATTTTCCTTCTTCCTGAACAATGTCAACATTTCCTGTGGAGGTCTACCAGCAACAAGTTCCAGTAGGCCTTTTTTTTTTTTTGAGACAAGGTCTCGCTCTGTCACCCAGGCTAAGGTGCACAGTGGTTCAATTACAGCTCACTGCAGCCTCTGCTTCCCAGGCTAAAGCAATCCTCTCACCTTAGTCTCCCAAGGAGCTAGGACCACAGGTGCACCACCATGCCTGGCTGATTTTTGTATTCTTTGTAGAGATGGGGTTTTGCCATGTCACCCAGGCTGGTCTTGAACTCCTGGACTCAAGCAATTCTTCTGCCTCAGCCTCCCAAACTGCTGAGATTGCAGGTGTTGGCCACTGCACCCAGCTTCAGTGGGCTTTTTTAAAAAAGTACTTTAAAGATGTCTCTCCAGGCCAGGAGCAGTGGCCCACACCTGTAATCCCAGCAGTTTGGGAGCTCGAGGCAGGCAGATCACGCAAAAGTTTGAGACCAGCCTGGCCAACATAGTGAAACTTCATTTCTACTAAAAATACAAAAATATTAGCCAGGTGTGGTGGCATGCACCTGTAATCTTGCCTACTTGGGAGGCTGAGACAGGAGAATTGCTTGAACCTAGGAGGCAGAGGTTGTAGTGAGCCAAGATCACACCACTGCTCCAACCTGGGCAGGAATGACTCTGTCTCAGATCCCCTCCCCCCCGAAAAAAAAAAAAATTAAAGAGTTCTCTCAATCGTATTTTGATTTGCTAAGTTTCTGATGAGAAGTCTGCTGTCATTCTTATCTCTGTTACTCTGTACCTGATGTGTATTTTTTTCTCTGCTTTCAAGATTTTCTCTTTATTATTGGTTGCCAACAATGTGATGATGATGTGCCTTGGTGTAATTACCTTTATAGTTATTCTTCTTGGGATTCTTAAATATGTGGGCTTATAATTTTCATCAAACTTGGAAATTTTCTGGTCATTATTTGTTACAATCTTTTTTCTGTTCTTCCCTTTCCCTCTTTTCTGGGGCTCCAATTACATATATGTCAGACTGTTTCTATCTCTAACAATTGTTCTTGTTATAGTCATTGATGCTCTATCAATTTTTCCACTTTTCTTTCTGTTCTCATTTTGTACAGTTTCTATTGCTGTCTTGAAGTTCACTGATATGCAGTGCCTCAACTACTGGGATTTTTTGTTGTTGTTTGTTTGTTTTAAAGATGGGGTTTCACCATGTTGGTCAGGCTGGTCTTGAACTCCTGACCTCAGGTCATCTGCCCACCTTGGCCTCCAAAGTGCTTGGATTACAGGCATAAGCCACCATGCCAGGCCTGAACTACTGTTAATGCCATCATTGTACTTTAAAATTTATTTCCAACTCTAGGTGTTCTGTTTGGATCTTTTCAAAATACACCTTCTAGTTCTCTTCCCATTATATTAACCATTTCCTCTACTTTTTTGAATCAAGAACATATTTGTAATTGCTGTTCTCATGTCTCTGTTAATTCCATCATCTCTGTCATTTCTGGATATAGTTGATTTTTCTCTTGATTATGCCATATTTTCCTGGATTTTTGTATGTCTGGTCATTTTATTGAATGCTTAACATTGTGAGTTTTGTGTTTTAGGTTTTGTGTATTTCCTTAAATAGCACTGGACTTTGTTCTCACACACAGGTAAGATTCTTTAAATCGGATGGATTCTTCCAAGCTTTGATTTTTCATTGTTAGAGTAGGTCCAGAGTACCCTCTAACTTAGGGCTAAATTAGCCTCATTACAAAAGGCCATGACCTTTTAATGCCCTTGTATATACTCAGGCTAATGGCAACAAAGACTACTCTCAGCTATGTGTGAGTTCCAGGAATCATTTGGTCTGCTCCTTTCCAGTGGGGTTCTTTCTCTGGCCTCAGGTGCTCTTCTTTCATGCATGTATAGGTCAGGACTCAATCTGACTTCAGGAGAATCCTCCACTTGCCTCTGGAGTTCTGTGTACAACTCCCACATCTCTGGTACTCTGCCCCACAAATTATGACAATCTTCATTCCATGCCAATCCCCATCTTGTCCTCTCAATTCAGTAAGACACGAGGCTTTAATTTGGGTTCCCCATCCCTGCTCTGCACCCTGATAACTACCTCCAGATAATAAATTGGAACAACCATAGAACTCAGCAGGTTTGTTTCCCACCATTAAGTGACCACAGTCTTGTGTTGCCTGTTACCCAGTGCATTACAAATTGCTTATTTCACATATTGTCCAGTTTTCTAGTTGCTTAAAATAGTAAGGTGAATTCATTCCTTGTTATTCCAGCACTGCTGGACAGAATATATATTCAAGTGTATATTCAAGTAACAGTTTCTCAATTTCGTATCTTGTTGCTGTTTTGAGACAAGGTCTCACTCTCACCCAAGCTGGCTCATAACACTGAAGCCTCAAACTCCTGGGCTCCAGGCATCCTTCCACCTAGGCCTCCCAAAGTGCTGGGATTACAAACATGTGCGTGCCATTACGCCCTCAATATAGTATCTCAAGTCTTAGTCTTCATCGAGTTCTACCTCTTTAAAACACCAAACAATATTTTTCTTCCTTTTTTCTTGGAATTTGCTCTGCTCTTTTTAGTTTGACAGTGAACTCTTTATTCTCCTACCTCTTTGATTATGATTTCTGATTCTTGAATCCTGAAAGTTTTAGGAAAGTTTAGGCAAGTTTCCAAAATCCTATTCTTGCCATATTTTCTTCTACATCTGTGTAGGACTTCACCCTGTGAAATTTCAACAAGTCCCACAAATTCATTCATGACCTATTTGGGGGCTCCTAACAGAAGTAACTATGTGACTGGCCTTGGACTTCTTCATTCACAGAGGGGGGGAAAGGTGAATACAAAATATAATTTCTACATTTTAAAATGTGTATGTGTATAATTTTTTTTTCTTTTTTTTTTTTTTTTTTTTTTTGAGGAGAGTCTTGCTCTGTCACCCAGGCAGTTCAGTGGTGCAATCTTGGCTCACTGCAACTTCTGCCTCTGGGGTTCAAGCAATTCTTGTGCTTCAGCCTCCCAAGTAGCTGGGACTACAGGCACGTGCCAACATGCCCGGCTCTAATTTTTGTATTAGTAGAGATGAGGTTCCACCATTGGCCAGGATGGTCTCAAACTCCTGGCCTTAAGTGATCCGCTGGCCTCAGTCTCCCAAAATTCTGGGATCACAGGCATGAGCCACCACACTGGCTATAAAAATACTTTTATACACATACAGCCAGAGGAAAAAACAGAAGATAATTCACTTAAAGTGTTAAGAATGATTATCTGTTTTATTGGTAACATTATCTTTTTTTTTGTATTTTTAATACACACATGCGTACACACACACACACACACACACACTCCTATTTTTTAAGTCCCCATTTCTAGCTCACAACTCCAGCTGTTTTTGCAGGCCAGAATCTCACACCACTATTTTCAAAAGCAAGTCACACAGCTTCCACCTAGAGCCTGTCTCCCTCTGTGCCAGTTAATGATACCCAGTCCTCCTATAAGCTTCAGAGCCATTTCAATTTGTTCTGTTCCCATATCTTGTCAAAAATCCTACTGGAAACAATGAATTTCAATCCATGAGAAACAGTATTATTGCAGACGGCTCCAGAATAATGATCTCAAAGGAGCACTAAAAAGCTAGCAGAATGAAAAATCCACTTTTTTCCAGATCAGAGATGTGAGGAAAATCTGCAAGGAGGAAGCCATAACTTTGGCATAAAAGCAGATTGTTCCTGGGGAAAAGAGGTAGATTTGGAAAAGCAGGCCAAAGTTGGACAGTAAGCCAAGGGGGGAAACTGTTGAGCAGCGTCAAGAGGCTGGGGACTTGAGCCTCCATTTGGTGGGTACCCATAGAGGACAAAAGGAGAAACAGTCGTAAACCCTGCTTCAAATGGTGCTTTGGCATAAAGTTGTTTTGCTGCCCAAACTGGCATTTAATATTGGTTGAAATGAAAAAGACACACCAAATTTTTTACCATGTAATTAACCAGCTCTAAATAATATCAAGTCTTTTTACTTCAATGCTCTCTTGAAAATGGGTAATAAATGAACAATGTACAGAATTCAAACGTCACAAAATAGGATGGACCTCGAGAACATTGTGCTAAGTGAAACCAACCAGTTACAAAATGACAAATACTATATGATTCCACTTGCATGAGCTATCTAGAGTGGTCCAATTTATAGATTCAGAAAGTAGAATGGTGACTGCCAAGGGCAGGAGGAAGTAGTAAGTACTTGTTTAATGGCTATGAAAAAGTTTTGGAGACTGGTTGTACAACATGAATATACTTAACACTACTGAACTGTACCTTTAAAAATGTTTAAGGTAGTAAGTTTTGGTATATGTATTTTATCACTATTAAAACTTTTTAAAAATTAGGTCACAAATTAGTATAGAAAGTATCACCCAGTTGTGCCTTCTGACCACTCACTTCCGCTCCTCAGAGACAGCCAGTGTTAGGATATAGTCTCATCTTTCCAAATATATTCTATCTATATATGCATGCAAATATATACCTTTTGAGACAAAACACACCCATACACAAATAGTAGTGTACTACATTTACTGTTCATGCACTTTGGTCTTTTCATTTACTGTACCTTAGAGACTCTACTAAATTACTTAGTATCAAGCTGCCTTACTCCTTTTAAGAGCTGCTACTAATTCACTATATGACTATATCAATTATTTTACCAGTTCCCTACTTATGATTAATTAGGTTTTATATGAACTTTTGTGCTTACAAACACAGCAATGAATACCTTTGTGCTATCTTTAACCCTCACATATGCAAGAGTGTGTGTAAGTATATGTTATATGCCTAGGATAAAGCTGCTAAAACAAAAGTTATGTGCATTATTTGTGACTGCATGTATGTACGCTATTTTTATTTACATAAAAATGCATATTGAGGTATAGCATACATTCAGAACAGTACATAATTCTTAAGTTCAATGAATTTTCCCAATATAATCCCAACAAACACAGATTTAAAAAAAAAAAAAAGATTATAAGCTTCCAGAAGCCCCTCATGTCTCCATCCAGTGAGCTCCCCAAGAGTAATACTACCCTGACTTCTAACATAACAATTTTGTCTGCTTTTGAACATGTATTTCTGTATTTGGCTCTTTCACCTAACATTATGTTTGTAAGTCATTCATGTTGTGTGAATTGTAATTTATTCATTCTTATTGCTCTATAGTATTCCATTATGTAAATACATCACAACTTATCTAAACTTAGCTATACTACACAAGGTATGTGCATTCTTAAATTTTAATAAATATTATTCAATTGCTCTCCATAGAGTTTAGAATCTTACCATTAATATATGTAAGTAGATATTTTCCTACACCTTAGCCAACAGCTAATCAAAGTTCTTAATCTTAGCTAATTGGATATTTTTTAAATGCTTTCAGAATAGTTTCAATTTGCTTTTCTCTTGTAACAACTGAAAATGAGGAAGATTTCATACATTTATGTATGAAAGACACTTGTCTTTCCTTTGAATTGTCTCTAATGTGCCCACTTGTCTACTGAGCTGTGGCCTTTTCTATCAGCAAGCAATCCAGCTTTGTAAAGGAAATTAGCCCTTTGAACATGCTGTATGGCAACTACTTTTTCCCGGCTTACCACTGGAGTCCCAATTTTGTTTATACTAGAGTTTTTACCATGTCAAAGTTGTCTGGTTTTTATTTTTGTTTTTGGATTTTTTTTAATATGAGAAGTCTCGCTCTGTTGCCCAGGCTGGAGTGGCATGCAGTGCAGTGGTGTGATCTTGGTGGCTCATGCCTGTAATCCTACCACTTTGGGAGGCCAAGGTGGGTGGATCACTTGAGGTCAGGAGTTCAAAACCAACCTGGCTGACATGGTGAAACCCTTCTACTAAAAAAAAAAAAAAAATTAGCCAGGTGGCAGATACCTGTATTCTCAGCTACTCAGGAGGCTGAGGCAGAAGAATTGCTTGAATCTGAGAGGTGGAGGTCACAGTGAGCCAAGATCACATCACTGTACTCCAGCCTGGGTGAGTAGACTTGATAACAAAAAGAAAAAGGAAAAGGAAAAAAAAATGTGAGATAGCAAGCTAGTTCTCTTTTTTGCCCAAATGGCTATTCAGTTCATCCAATACTATTTACTAAAGAATTCACTATTTTCTCCCCAAATCCACAAAACATACATTTTTCTCAGTATCACATTATACCTATTTTAAAAGTGACCACATAATTGGAAGTAAATCACTCCTCAGCAAGTGCACAGCATTTCACAGGTTTAAATAAAATATTGGTTGGCTGCTTATTTGTTATTTTCATCCCCTATTCCTTCCTGTCTCCATTGTTAAGCACAATTATTGGCATAAAAGAGCTTTTTAATACCCATTTTTAGACTGCATTCAAGCCTGGGCAATAAAACAAGAATCCCATTCTCTCTCCCTCTTTCTCTTCCTCCTTCTTTCTCTCTTTCATTCTTTATTTTCTTTCTTTTGCTGTTTCTTTTCTTTCGCCTTTTCTCTTTTTCTAAAAAAAAAAAAAGAATTCACTATTTTCATCATATACCACTTGACCACACAAAACATTCCTATAAATGAGGCTACTTTATAGTGCTCTCAACTCTGTGCCAGTGATCTGATGCTCAAATTGGTTTGGCTTCAACATACACTTTAATATTTGACAGCACTAATACCCCCTTCATGAACAGAGTTTCATAATTTTTGTGAAAATTTTTGTTTTTGTTCTTTCATGTAAACTTAAGAATCAAGTTTTGAAAAGTCTATTGAAATATTAATTGGGATTACTTTAAATTCACAAATTACAAGTGTGCGTATATATATATATACATATATTCCCCCCCACCACCACCACCCCAGAGATGGCATCTCACTATATTGCCCAAGCTGGTCTCCAACTCCTGGCCTCAAGTAATCCTCCCACCTCAGCCTCCCAAAGTGCTGGGTTATAGGTGAGAGCCACTGTGCCTGGCCTTTTTCACTAAATTTAAGACAGTTTCAATGTAAGATGCACAGTTATTTTATGCCAATTGAAAGAGATTCTTTAGACTTAAATGCTTCTGTTTTCATATCACATTTGACTTGTGCTTATAATGAAAGGAAAGTTATGTAAAATAAATTGGTTAAGATGCTCCTAACCTAACTTCGTAATTACCACATGGCCAGAAGTACCTGGAAGATGTCATCAGTTTTAAGGCATACCTTAACTTTAGAAATCATGAAAGGTTAAAAAAAAATGTCTTTCTAACAATATAAAATATGGCAACTTAGAGGGGATACTTACATCTCATCAATGTGAGAGCTAGCCTATTCAAGAACAAAATATGTTTTACCAGTAATTCAATTCTTTTATGAACTTCAGTGAAGTTCTGCAATATTTTTCAGAAGTATCTTTCATTTTTTTGTTAATTCTTGTTAATTATCAAGTTTATCTTAACTTTTGTCTTTGTAGAGATAGGGTCTCAAAATGTGTTGCCTAAACTGGTCTCAAACTCCTGGGCTCAAATGATTCTCCCACCTTGGCCTCTCTCCCAAAGTTCTGGGATTACAGGCAGGAGCCACTGTGCCTGGCCAGTTTATTTCTAAGTAGAATTTTTTCCTTCAAAAATTCTGTTTGGAAAATGTGCAAAACCTTTATACAAAAAAAATTATATAACAATATGGAGAAAAAAAAAAACAAAACCAAAACATATGGAGAAATAAAGTTTATTAATCAGAAGATTCAATAGTATAAAGATTTCAAATTCCCATTACAGCAGGTGTAACTAAAAACAAAACAAACAAATTTCAATTATTCCAAACCGATTCAACACAATTCCAATCAAAATCCTAACAGGTATTCTTGTGGAACATCACAGCTGATTCTAAAATGCATGTGGAAAAATGCACAGGGCCCAGGGCCACATATAACCAAGATTTATTATCCACTAGATATCAAGACATAAAACTAAACAAATGATCCTCAAATTTTTTGGTTTGACATTACTGCAAACTATTGAGATTCTAAAATGCTTTAGTTAACATGGGTTATAGCTATTATGTTTATCACATTAGAAAGTAAAACAGAAAATTTATTTATTTATTTATTGACAAGGAGTGTCTCCCTCTGTCACCCAGGCTGAAGTGCAGTGGCATGATCTTGGCTCACTGCAACCTCTGCTTCCCAGGTTCAAGCAATTCTCCTGCCTCAGCCTCCTGAGTAGCTGGGATTAGAGGCATGTGCCACCACATCCCGCTCATTTTGTATTTCTAGTAGAAACAGGGTTTCACCACATTGCCCAGGCTGCTCTTGAACTCCTGACCTCAGGCAATCTGCCCGCCTCAACCTCCCAAAGTGCTAGGATTACAGGCATGAGCCACCATGCCCAGCCAAAACAGGAAAGTTTTTTAATATCAATTCATTCATTTAAAAATATCAAGAGGCCAGGCACGGTGGCTCACACCTGTAATCCTAGCACTTTGGGAGGCCAAGGTGGGTGGATCACCTGAGATGAAGGGTTCAAGACCAGCCTGGCCATCATGGTGAAACCCCATCTTAAAAAAAAATTTTTTTAAATGAAAAACTAAAAAAATAAAAATAACAAGAAATCTATTATATGCTAATATAAGTAACACTTTAATATTTCCAAAACAAATTTAAAAAATGAGTGAGAAGAGTGGCACTGTTGGACATTTTTGGAAATCTTTATTTGGGAGACAGCTTGGTTCTCTTATCTGCTTTTGCACTCAATCTGTTGCAACAATGGCATTTCATGTGGCCTCTGGAAAACGTTATCGTACACTTGTGAAGAGAATGAGTCTGAGGCAAAAAATCACCAAGTGTTACTATGAAAACAGTTTTGACCTGGCCAACAACCCACTCTGAAAGGGTCTCAGGAAACCAGGAAGAGAAGAGGCAGGCAAATCTCTGTATACACAATCACCTGATTTGTGACCAAGGAAGCTCTACAGAGCAGGAAGGGATGGCCTTTCCAATAAATGGAACTAAACAACATCATCAACATCATCATCGTCATCATCATCATGTCATTTAGAAAAACAAACTGATCCCATCTCACACCACACACACACACACACACACACAAATTCCAAAGATTGTTGATTTAAATGTGAAAGGCAAACAATAACAGAAAATAATGGAGCTTATCTTCACACAGGGATACAAAAACCCGATTACAAAGGAAAAGTCAGAAATGTTCAACTACATTAAAATTAAGAATTTCTTTAATCAGGGAAATGCAAATCAAAACTACAATGAGATATCATCTCACTCCAGCTTAAATGGCTTTTGTCAAAAAGACAGGCAATGACAGATGATGGCAAGGATGTGGAAAAAGGGGAACCCTAGTACACTGTTGTTGGGAATGTAAATTAGTACAATCACCATGTGGAGATTCTTCAAAAAAACTAAAAATAGAACTACCATGTGATCCCACTGCTGGGTATACACCCAAAAGAAAGGAAATCAGTACACTGAAGAGATTCCTGCACTCCCATGCTTACTGCAGCACTATTCACAAAATACAGAATCAACCTAAGGGTCCATCAATAGATGAATGGATAAAGAAAATGTGGTACTTGTACACAATGCAGTGCTATTCAGGCATCAAAATAAATGCAATCCTGCCATTTGCAACAACATGGATAAAACTGGAGGACATCATGCTAAGTGAAATAAGCCAGGCACAGAAAGATGAACATTGCATGTTCTCACCCATATGTGGGCTCTAAAGAAAACTGAACCCATGTAGGCAGAGTAGAGGACAGGAAGGGAAGTGGGAAATAAGGAGGGATTGGTGAATGGGTACACAAATACAGTTAAAAAGAACTAATAACTCTAGTGTTTAGCAGTACAATAGGGAAACACGGTTAACAGTAATTTATTTTATACTTCAAAGTAACTAATAGACTGGAATTGGAATATTTGTCATGAAGACATGATAAATGCTTCAGGTGGGGTACTCTACCCTAATTTGATAATTATGCATTGCATATTTGCATCAAAATACCCCATCTACCCCATAAATATGTATGGTTATTATGTATCTGTAATAATTAAAAACAAAAATCAAAAATGTTTCTGTTAGTGAAGAGATACCTTTAAGAGAAAAAGGCTAGCCACTAGCTAGTAAAAGATAGCTGCAACACAGATATGAGGAAGGGAGGGGAGGGGATCAATATATTTATCCCTTATACAAACCAATAAAACAAAGAACACCTACCAGAAAATAAATTAGGCAAAAGACTTCAATGAGCTCTTCAAATAGAAGATATACAAATGGCCATATACACACACACATACACACATACACACATACACACATACACACACACACACACACACACACACACAAAAGGCTACTTAACTTCATTAGTAATCAGGAAAATGCAAATTAAAACCAATGTGGAGTGTTAATTAGTACAAACACTTTGGGAAACTGTTCTGTCATTTCTAATAAAGCTAAACACTAACCTACCCCATGACCCAGAGATCCACTCCTAGATATATACCCAAGAGAAATAAGTATATATAAGAATGTTCATAGCAGCTTAATTTACAGTATCCAAAACCTAGAAACAATCATTAAGAAAATGAATAAACAAAGTATAATATAATCATACAACAGAATTCAGCAAGAAAAAAAAGAGTAACCAACAAATTGGATAAATTGCAAAAAAAATTATGCTAGGCAAAAGAAGCCAGACACAGTAGAGTCCATACTGTCTGAGTTCATTTATATGAAGCTCAAAAACAAGCAAAACACATGTATAGTGGCCAAAGTCAAAACAGTGTGGATAGAATAGCAGCTTCCTTCAGGAAAAGAACATGAGAACTTTCTGGAGTGATGGAAATATTCTATATCTTCATCTGGGTAGTGGTCACATAGATACATTTATATGTAAAATATTCTTTTATGCTGCACATTTTCACATTTTATTGTGTATGACATACACCTCAGTTACACACAAAAACCCATTATGTACCCACCAGAATGGTTAATAAAATTTAACAGATTGATAATTCTAAGCCTTGGCAAAGAGGTGGATAAGCAGGAATTCTCATACATTGTTGCTAGGAATCTAAACTGGTGCAACCACTTTGAAAAATAGTCTGGCATTACTAAATAGAACTGAAGATATTTAAAAAAGTTCATAGCACCAGTATTCATAATTGCTGTAAACTGGAGACAAATATCCATCAGAAAGAGAGTGAAGGCTGGGCATGATGGCTCACGTCTAACCCCTGAACTTTGGGAGGCCAAGGCAGGTAGATCCCCTGAGGTCCAGAGTTTGAGATCAGCCTGGCCAACATGGTGAAATCTCATATCTATTAAAAATACAATAATTAGCTAGACGTGGTAGTGCACACCTGTAGTCCCAGCTACTCGGGAGGCTGAGGCAGGGGAGGCGAAGGTTGCAGTGAGCCGATATTGAGCCACTGCACTCCAACCTGGGTGAAGAGAGTGAAACTCAGTCTCCAAAAAAAAGAGAGAGAGAGAGTGAATATAACAATTGTGTTAGATTCATAGTAAAGTATTATTCAGCAATGTCTAACGAACAAACTATAGCTCCATAAAACACAAGTGAATCTCACAAAATGACACTGAGTGAAAGCAGTCAAGTAAAGAAAACAAACTAAATGGTTCCATTTATATAAAGTTCAAAGAGCAGGGAAAACTAAACTAGCAAGTTTGGGTGTGATCTTAGAAAAGAAAATGATTTTCATGCAAGTCAGGAGAGAGGTAACATTTTTGAGGAGGAGGAGGCATATAGCTGATTAGGGCTCTTAGGAGCACTGGCACTGGTCTATTTAATGACCTGAATATTGATTACAGGGTTACACTTTATTGATTATACCAACAAAAGATGCAATGCTCAATGATTTTTCTGTGTGTATGGTTTTTTTTTGGGGGAGGGGATGGAGTCTCACTGTGTCGTCCAGGCTGGAGTACAGTAGCATAATCAAGGCTCACTGCAACCTCTGCCTCCTGGATTCCAGTGATTCTCCTGCCTCAGCCTCATGAGTAGTTGGGACTACAGGTGTGCATCACCTTGCCCAGCTAATTTTTGTATTTTTAGTAGAGATGAGGTTTCAGCATATTGGTCAGGCTGGTCTTGAATTACTGACCACGTATTCCCCCCACCTTGGCCTCCCAAAGTGCTGGGATCACAGGCGTGAGCCACTGCACCCAGCTCTGTGTGTATGTTATAGTTCCCAATAGAAGAAGGTTAAAGACAATCAACAGGACCTGGTGATTGATTGAATTTGGTGGGGAAGGGGAGGAGAGAGAAAGATTCATGGACAAGTCCCATGTTTCTGACTTACACAATTGCTTGGGTGGTGATGCCTTTCTTTCCTTTTCTGTTTGGAGATGGAGTCTTGCTCTGTCACCCAGGCTACAGTGCAATGGCACAATCTCTGCTCACTGAAACCTCTGCCTCCTGGATTCAAGTGGTTTTCCTGCATCAGCCTCCCAAAGTAGCTGGGATTATAGACACTCATCACCATGCCCAGCTAATTTTTTGTGCTTTTTTTTTTTCAAGTAGAGACAGTTTCACCATGTTGGCCAGGCTAGTCTTGAACTCCTGACCTCAGGCAATCCATCCACCTTGGCTTCCCAAAGTGCTGGGATTACAGGCATGAGTCACCTTGCCCAGCCAGTGATGTCTTTTGTTAAGATAGCAAACAGCATTTTCGGAGGAAGAATATGAAATAAATCTCGGACATGCTGAATTTAGAATACTTTTGAGGTATCCATGTAGAGATGTCCCCTAGGCAATTAGGTATGAGCAGACCTCAATAGCAGAGGTTGGGGTAGAGATGAAAATGTTGGATTCACCTATGAGTGAGGCCATGGACACGGCTGTGACTGTTTAGGGAAAGAAGAATGACAGAAGGACCTAGGGCTGATTGGTGGAACATCAACAATTAATGGCCAAATACAGGAGAATAAGCCAGAAAAAAAAAAAAAACAGAAAGAACAAATTCAAAGTGGTAGGAGGAAAATGAAGAACATGTCAGGAACCATTAAGCAAGAGGAAAGAGCATCTGAAGAGTAAGATGTCACTCTCTGCAGGCTGATGCATAGCTGGGGGGTGACATGGATTATGTGTAATTCTCAGCAAGTCAGTTTTTACTCTACCTTTTCCTGGCTGACTTGACACAAGCAACAACCTAACAGAAAACCAATGCTTCTGAGAATAGCTGCAAGTTTTTATGTGCTGTCTTTTGAGGTGAGAAATCAAGTCTCACTCTTCTTTCTCCTGATTCTCAATAAGGAGGAAGGCAGATGTTAGAACACTGACTGGTTCTGTGTATCACTAGGCAGCATCACTGTTAAAACATCAGGACATAGATGCGAGCTCACTTTTCTCCTTCTTCCATGTCACTGAAGTGGCTGAGGTTGTCACTCCCATCCTGAACCCCTAACGGTCTGGGACAGCCAGGGCCAAACCTACTGCTTGGGCAGAAGAGGCCAAGGCAGGTGTACAAGGCCAGATGAGCAGTCAGCCAGGGCAAATGGGCTGGCTCTGGTTACATGACCTGGGGCAACTGACAGAAAGGAGTGAAACGTGGGGAAGATCTCTGTGTGTTTGAGAACTAGAGAGATGAAAAGCATTCATCTAATGGCCTGCTTTAGTTTGAAACAATTTAAGCTTAACCAGATTTCAAAAAAAAAAAAAAAAAAAAAAGCATTTCCACATGAACCAGCTGAGCTCATTCCAGTCTTCTACCCTGGAGTTTGCTGCCCAAGTCCTAGTTAAGAATAAAATGGGAGATTGAAGCAAGATGGCTGATTAGGAGCAGCTCAGAATTGCAGCTTCCAGTGAAAGTGCAGAGTGTGAGTGGACGCCGCATTTCCACATGGATTTTTATTACCCACAGACCAGGAGATACCCAGGTGGAGCAGTCCTACGGGTTGCCAGTGC